>PVJO010010403.1:6425-64532 GCA_004026905.1 Hystrix cristata
AGAGAGAGAGAGAGAGAGAGAGAGAGAGAGAGAGAGAGAAGAACAAGGAAGAGGAGGAGGAGGAGGAGCAGGAGGAGGAGGAGGAAGAGAGGGCTCAGATTCAGTTTAGCTTGGGAAGGACGCAAGAGAAGTACATGATACCACGATATCTCCCAGAGTCTGCAGTGTATGTGAGGATGGAGAGCTGGAGAGAGAGCGTGCTGGTGAGGGAGGAGGCCTCAGCTTCTCCCCTAGCAGTATCTAATGAAGTATAGAGCTGGGTGGTGAGCTGTGGTTGTGGAATAGAACAGTAATAGTTCTCCACATTGATTGCATGTGACAATTATCTAAGGAACTTCAAAAAATTCTAATGCCCTAGTCCCTCATTCCACTCTGGGAGTGGGAACCAGACATTATATTTCTTAAATGATCTTCACGTAGTTCAGTGTGTATCTACAATTGCGAATCACTAATGCAGAAAGTACACTTATGAGATACTTACCTCCAGGCAGGTAGACAGGCTATGTGACCTCAGAAGGTGAGATGACACACAACTGTTGGCCTGGTACCAGTTTCCTGGTACCTGCAGGCTCAACCTGCAGCAGCAGTGGATCTGATTTTGACCAGGGCCAGAACTATTTTAGGAGCTCAGTTCTATCAGGTTGGTAGCAGAGCTGGAATTAATTTTGCCACTCAACATAAAATCCAACTCCTGTTCTCCCACTGCCTTCTCAGAGAGTTATAATCTCTTTCATCCTCCCAGTATCCTCCTGACTTTCAGGTTCTGCATTTTATTTCAGTTCCTGCTGGAAATGGAACCAAGCCAAGCATTGCAGTCAACTTTACTGGTTCTCTCTTCTCTTTAGAGGTGAACTCTGGGGACTTGATGGCCTGCCCAAAGCCTGGTGTCTCACCAAACTGGACACCACTGCTATCAACCGCAACATGGAAACCCAAGGGGACAATAGGATTTTCGCTGCTGGTCTTTCACCTTGGGGTCCAGTCCCTTGGCTGGGTTATTTTCTGGAGACTGAATGTCCAGGTCTCTGGCTTCCCCCCTTTGCCATGATCCCACTGCTCTGCTGCCTTGCATCCGAGGCCAAATAGTCTGAACCGAAGTGGCCAGATCAAAATTGTGTCATGCAGCTAGTAGGAATGTAAAACCTCAGTATTCAGGGGGTTCAAATGTTTCAGTGGCCAAGAAGTGTGGGAGAAGGTACTTGAAAAACACACACAAATTCATCACCAGGAGAGTGGGGTCGTACTGAAAAGGCTTTGAGAGGGGAAAAAAAGGTGGGGACAAACCACATATGAGTAATGATGCTATGAGGAAGAATTGCAAGGACAAGGGCTGCTCTGCTTAGTGAATTGTCTTTGGCCACACTGGCCTAAGCAACATTGGGTGACCGTGGCAATTGGGTCACCAATTAATCTTACACAGCAGACCTCACTCACTGATTTTAGCATTCTTGCTGGGTGCGTGCAGAACGAGCCTTAAAATAGCTCAGAAAGGCTTTCCAGGTATTGCTACTAGTTAGAGTTGCCAAGCAAGTTGAAGACCATGAGCCTTTTTCTTCCTGTGCCAGCAATACAATAGAGGCATGGTTGATGCCAGGGAGTCAGAGCAGGAAACCAGAGAAGTCTGTGCTATGCAGAAGTCAACTGATGTTTTAAGGTCTTGTGATAGTAGGATTTGATACTTTTTAAAAAATGACGCCCATTTATGCAATTCTTGGTTTCCTTCTGCCTCATTCTCCATTCCTCCAGTGCCATTTCCTTTCAGGACAGTATCTCCCATAGTCCTCCCAACCCCTCTTTCATCTTCTCCAGATCCGCCGGCCTGGTCTCGAGCTGCAGCTGAGTGGCCATTTGTCCCTATTTGAATCTAATTTGTGATTCTCTGCAAATGCTTTAGGTTCTGCAGGCACCAAATGTTCCCTGAGCATGTCAAACAAAAACACAAGAAGAGAACAGAAGGTTGACATTTCACCCAACCCGATGAACAGAAAGCACAAACACTCGAAGCTGAAAAACTGCTCTCAGTGCATGTACTGCTGGGAATGTTAGATTGAATCAGATGTTCTTAACCTCCCTTCGGACCTAAAAAACAGAGTTGGGCTCCCATCTTTGAGAAGATTGGTCCCATACTGCCAGCCACCGGCAAGACACACTCACTTGGGTGTCCTACTGTCACTGTGTCACTACCATTGTCCTGCTCACCCAAAAGTGGAACATCAGAATCATCAGTGATGTTCTGCAAATGCTTTAGGTTCTGCATTTGGTGGGAGATATCAGCAGGCTTCTCAACAGATTCCATTTCCTTCTCCATCCATCCCGCCCCCCTCGTCCCTTCTCCGTCCATCCCGCCCCCCTCGTCCCTTCTCCGTCCATCCCGCCCCCCTCGTCCCTTCTCCGTCCATCACATCCCCTTTGTCTGTCATTGCTTCAGCCTCAGATTATTTCATCTGACACATCCTCCAGAGTCAATTCCCTCCACAGCAGGCCAGTATTCCTACTTCATGATTCTTCTCAGTAACCTCCAGTAGATTTTCATGCTGAGACACAAAACAAGTCCTTAGGACTTGTCCATCGTGTTTCCTATTTCCATCATGTCTCACCATTTTCTAACAGTACCACTGTGTTCCAAAACATCATATTTACCTCCAAAGTGAGCCATATGCGTGGTGTACAAGCGGCCCTCTGTGAAAGGCAGATGAGACCCCTAAGGTCATACGTTTCTAACATGACCTCACTCTTGTCTCACCACTATTATGGAGACTACTTGCATTCTTCCTTATAGCATTGTTTGTGTTTATTTCCTCAAAAACCCCAAGTCTCCCCTGTTCATCCCTCACCTCCCAGACCCTAATACCCATACAAGCCTATGTGTTCCCTTTTCTGACCCCATCTCTTACTGTTCATTTGTTCCCAAGACGATATCAGTGTGCCTTTTGGAACCCACTAACCATACTGGGCAAGGTCTTCTCTATGCTCAACTTCTCTGAATATTTCCTTTACTTTCTGTCTCTCCTAGAAATTAACTCTCCCTGAGGACACAGCTGCCCTGGCAGCTTTCTCAAATGTAAGTTGCTTTCTGTTCCACGGCCCTCCTTGCTCCTCTTTTCTGCCTCTAGGCCATCTCTCTCTCCTTCCTCTTTAACATATTTACCTTTGATAGCACACCATTATATTATGCTCCCCTACTCTATCAGCCCACTGATTATATTGCATCTTTCCTTGATTTTCATTCCTGACTCATTGTTACCTCCCCAGTACTTCCATTGATACCCCCAAAGGTCATAGCATAGTTCTTATTTTTAGCAATAACTTTAATCTTTCATATTACCAATTTCCAATCTTTTTTTTTTTTTTGGATACAAGGTTTCTCTATGTAGGTCAGGCTGGCCTTTAACTTGCTATGTAGCCCAGGCTGGCCTCAAACTCATGGTGATCCTCCTGCCTCAGCCTCCTAAGATTCAGGGCTTACTATCTTTCTAGCTTTCTTCTTGTAGCACTTGGATTCTGAAAATCTTCCCTACACCCAAACATATAATGTATCATTTTTAACCACTTTTTGACTGACCCTTGCTCCTCTCTATTAAAAAAGTTCCAGCTTTATTGAAATGTGATTGGCAAATAAAATTGTATGCTTTTGAGTGTATGATGTGATGACATTATAGTTTGTGATTACCACAATCCAGTTATTTAACACACCTGGCACTCCACCTATTTACATTTAAGCCAACTTCTGGTTTATGGTTGGATACTGTTTACCGTCCTTGCCATGGTGCATGCTGCATTACCCAGTGTAGTCATTTATCATTGAAATCTTATACCTTCGAGCAACATCTCCACTTCTCTTCCGCATCGCTGCCCCTGCAACACCAACACTGCCCGCTTCTATAGCTTTGATACCTTCAGAGTCCGCATGTAAGTGAGATCACGTAGTATTGGCCCTTGTCTGGGTTATGCGCTTCGCTTGGCACAATGACCTCAAGGGCAATAAGCTTTATTGTAAATGCGCCTGCTCCCTTCAGCCTCATTTAATATCTTACCCAGATCAAATTTTATGGTCCATCATTATATTTACTTCCTTGCATTCGGCCTCAATTCCCCTTCCCCTCTCATTTTGTTGTACTCCTTTGTGAAAAGTAAAATTTGAAAAAAAAAATTTAAACGCTGAGCAATGCAAATATTGGAATATAGATCTTACTCAACTCATTAATTAAAGAGGGAATTAATAAGAAGTCTGGTATAATTCCAAAAGCATTTAAGAAACTGGATATAGATACACAATGCCAGGATAAAGATTGCTAGGTTAGATACAAACCTAGCTAATATCTAACAGCACCATAAATTTTGTGTTCTCTTAGGCAAAAATTATTTCCACCTTTACAGGTCAAAAACCTACAACTGAGTACACAACTTTGTGTACTGAGATGCATTCCACTTGCTGAACCCACTTTCATGATCACTCATTCTAAGAGGAATCTTACTGCTGTACCAAAACCACATTCTATCCACCTGTTCCTTTCCATTTCCCCAGATGAGTATATCACACTGTTTCTCCCCTCTAAACTCCTGCACCTCTTTCCTATCTTTGCTGTAAGATGATGACTTTGTGTCTTACTTCACTGAGTAAATATAAGCAATAAGAAGAAAAATTCTACAAACTACACTTAAAACATACACTCACCTACCTGCATCTTTGTCTGCGTATTTCTCTTATTATGAATGAATTGTCCTTGTTCCTTGAAAACACCAAGGACTGAACTTCAGGCTTCTGGCCATGATGGGATAACAGAGACAGATGTAACCCTTTAAACAACTAGAAAATGAGACAAAATACGAGAGAGAGGGAGAGAGAGAGAGAGAGAGAGAGAGAGAGAGAACAAGTGAGCAGTTTTCAGAAATTTCACCACAGGTGGCACAGGATAGCAAGATCAGAAAGAAGGAAAACAAATAAGATGAAGCCTCTGACTGCCTCGGCTCACAGTGCAACGGAGTTTCCAGGCCACCCTGCCAAATGAGAACACCAGAGTCTAGCAGGGACCTGGAGAGGCCAAAGCATCTAGTAAAATAATGCAATAGGAAGGAAATCTCTTTATTATAGAGGTCTTTTATTTCTGGTTAGATTGAATCATAGATTTTTTTTTGAGCTATTATGAGTGGGACTGTTTACTGATTTCTTTCCCAGCAGGTTCATTATTGTTGTACAGAAATTTTGTTTCTTGTATGTTGATTTTGTATCTTGCCACATTGCTGAATTTATTAGCTCTGATAGTCTTTTGATGGAGCTTTTTGTGTCTTCTATGTAAAGGATCATATCACCTGCAAATAAAGATAGACTGACTTTTTCCCTTTCCAGTCACATCTTTTTTTATTTCTTTTCTTGCCTAATAACTCTGGCTAAAGTTTCAAGTAGTATATTGAACAGGAGTGGTGCGAGTGGACACCCTTGCCTTGTTTCTGATTTTAAAGGCAATGCTTTCAGTTTCTCCCCATTCAGTATGATGTTGGCAGTGGGTTTGTCATAGATGGCCTTTATCATTTTAAGGTAAAGTCCTTTTATATCTATTTTTGTCAGATCTTTTTAAAAAAATCATGAATGAGTGTTGGATTTTGTCAAAGGCTTTTTCTATGTTGATTGAGATGATCATGTGATTTTTATCCTTAATTTTATATGGAGCATTGAATTTATTAATTTACATATCTTGTGCCATCATTGCATCCCTGGGATGAAGCTGACTTAGTCTAATGTATGATCTTTTTAATGATTTGCTGCATTTTGTTTGCAAGTATCCGACTGAGGATTTTTGCAGCTATGATATTGGTCTGTAGTTTTCTTTTTTCTTGAGTCCTTGTCCAGTATTAAGGTAATGTTGACTTCAGGGATGGAGTTTGGACACATCCCCTCCCTTTCAATTTCATGGAAGAGTTTGTGAAATATTGGCATTATTCTCTAAAGTTCTGGTAAAATCCAATGGTGTTTCCACTGGGTCCTGGGCTCTTTTAGTTGGTAGAGTTTTTATTACCACCTCAATTTCATTGCCTATAATTACTGTATTCAGGATTTTTATATCTTCTTGGTTCAATTTTGGTAAGTCATATGTGTCAAGGAATTTATCCATTTCTTCTAGATTTTTCAGTTTATTGGAATAAAAGTTTTCAAAGTGGGTTCTAATAATCTTCTGGATTTCAGCAATGCCCATTGTGATTTCACCTTTTTCATTTCTATTTCCATCTTTTGTAAGTTTCACTAAGAGTTTATTGATCTTATTGCTAGGTCAACAGTGATGACCCAGGAAAGAACACAGTCAACCTGAATTTGGGGGTTCTGAGAGGGACCCCCTGGAATAACTCCAAAGGAGAGTTTTCTGAGCCAGGTCTTTTATTGATAGGGTGGGGCAGGGGGTTAGTGGAACAGGCTTTGGTGAGGTGAGGTGAAGGGGGAGCATGAGATTGGGGGAGGAGTGAGAATGGCTGAATATGTGGCTATGGCAATGGGGGCTGTGACCTAGCAGGTGGTGTGGGTGTGGTGTGTCCCAGCAGACTAGGCTTTGTTCCTAGGCTCAAGCAGGGGGCTGCAGGATGTAGGAATGGGCTGTGATTCTTCTTGGAGCTCAGGAACTCAGAGAGCCTGTGTGGGAGAGCAGCCAGGCCTCAAACCTATCACTTACTTATCCTTTCTAAGAACAAACTCATTTATATTTTTTTTACTCCTCATTTCATTGTTCCACTCTGATATTTATAATTTCCTTCTATAAGTTTTGAATTGCTCATGTTTTTCTAATATAGGACCTCACAGGTATAAAATTCCCTCTTAGAACTGTTTTGATTGTGTCCCACAGGTTTTGGTATGTCATACTGCCACTATCATTTAAACCTAGGAACTTTAATTTCTTTCATGATTTCTTCTGTGACCCACTAATTATTCAGGGAGGTGTTATTTAATTTCCATGTGTTTGTATAATTTCTGTGGTTTCTTTTGTTGTTGATTTCCAGTTTCAATACATAGTGATGTGAAAGAATGAAAGAGATTATTTAATTTCTTTAGCATGTATTTAAAAATGCCTTATGGCCATTTTGGACAAAATTCCATGAGATGCTGAGAAGAATATATATTCTGTAGTTCTTGGATGGAACATTCCTTAGTTATCTGGTCCTTTTGTTTGATGGTATGGTTCAATTTTTTGTTGAGTTTTTACTCGGTTGACCTATTTGTGAGAGTCCCTCACAAATGATTATATCTATCCTTTCATGTCAAGAAAATTTTATTTTATGAAATTGGGTGTTGCCAACATTTGGTGCATATATATTTATAATTGTTATCACTTTCTGCTGAATTGTTCCCTTCACAGTACACAGTGACATTCTTTATCTCTTCTAATCAGTTTTGGCTTGAAGTTCACTTTGTTTTAAATGACGATAGCTACTGTTGCTTGTTTTTGGGCTCTGGTTGCACACGCAAAACACACACACACACACACACACACACACACACACACACCATACAAAGGATGCAATGCTTGGGAGCCCCTGGCGATGTTAGAATGTTGTCAGGCTGCCAGCACCTTTCCCACTCACAGGTAGCAACCAAGGGTTCTCGGTGGAGATTCTGCCATATGTTCTTATTTGCTCCACCTAGTTCACTTCTCTCAGCTTTCTGCTCTCTCTTCTGCAGCTGTGTCCCAGTTCTGCCTGGTCTTTCTCTGGCTGGCAACCTCGGTGGTCTCCTGTGGTCAGACAGGAGGCAGCAACTGAGTCCCTGCATGCCATTCTGATAGCTTTTCTCTGCCCCTTTTTCTTCCAGGTCAAAACAATATTCTTGATTACTAGGTTTCAAAGTGACACAGGGTTTTAGTGTTTTATGGGGCCTGGGAAGAAATAGCCTCCACAGGCGTTGATCTGGGGTGTTTTCTCCACTCCCGGTGACCCTGTGTCCCAGTTAGCCAGCTTCACAAAGAGTTTGTTTCCAGTCCACAAATCCAGCAGCTTTTAGGGCTTGGTGGAAGAAAGCCCTTCTGCATGGAATTCAGTAGCATTTGGTGAATGGCACGAGGGAGCCCATGTAGGCACAGAGTCCAGTAGCATTTGGGGGGCAGTGGGATAAGTTCTTTTCTTACTGGTTAGGATTATGATACACATTCTAACAACACGTATGTCAAGTTAAAGCAATATAATCCTTGAAATAATATGCTTAAATACAGATGTATTCATTTCCCTCTCCTTCATGTTAATATTGCTATGTATTACAACCCTAAATGTCATAGCCAATTATACAGTATTACAATTTTTATGTAACCTTATGTTTTGAAAGGAAATTATGAAATTTATCTGACAATATCTTTATTTTGCCTTCATTGTTTGAGAGACCCTTTTGCTTGATGTAGGAACTATCTTTGTTGAGTTTGAGTATCATTCCTGTCACCTTCTCTCTTCCATTTATGATAAGTCAACCAAAACTCAGTGTTTCTTCTCTACACATGACAAGTCATTTTCTCTTGCTGCTTTTTAAGATTTTTCTCTTTATTTCTTTGGCTATTAACAGTTTAACTATATATGTATGGATGCAAATATCTTTATTTAATTCTATTTGGGTTCCATTGAGCTTCTTGGATCTATATACCAATGTTTTTATCATCTTTGGTAAGATTTGTGCCATTTTTCCTTCACGTTGTTTTATTTTTTTTCTGTCTTTATTTTTCTCCTGGGACTCCAATATGTAGCTATATGTTGGCATATTGATTGTCCCACAAATCTTTGAAGTTCTGTTCTTCTTTAATATTTTTCTCTCTTCTTCGGCTTGGATAATTTCTATTGATTTATCTTCAATGTAGTTTATACCTTCCACTATCTCAGATTTATTGTTGAGAACATCTAGAGAGTAGGTTATTATAATTTGGCTCTGGAATTCCCACATAGTTATCTTTTTATAGTTGCTGTTTCTTTATTGAGACTTCCTACGTGTAAGTCATTAATTATCATCGTATTTTCATTTAATTCTTTAAATGTGGTCTCAATGAATACTTAATGTATTAATTCTGTTAATACATTTATAACTCTCAAGTTTTTTTGCTGCTAAGTCCAACATCAGAGTCAGTTTCCGGTAACTGATTTTTCCCACGACTATCAAGTTACGTTTTTTATTTCTAAATTCTGCATGTCTTAAACCTTTGCTGGAAACTAGCTATAATTTAAATAGTATACTGAGGCAATACAAATTTCATTTATTTTTTTTTTAAATTTCATTTATTTTTACCTGTAAGTTTCTTCTTAGTAACTTGCCTTGACTTACTCCAAAGACTACCTCCTGTAATGTGAAACTGCTCGTGTCTCTGCTCAGTTCTTTTAAATCCTGTAGTAATTTAAAAAATTCTGGCTTCCAAGGTGTCATGCTTGTTGGTACACAGCTAATGGTCAGCCAATGACGGTGCAGCAAGTTGTGTTCAAACACCCCATCCCATCAGGCTTCCACCTCTGTGGGTGGAGCTGAGCAGGGCTGGACGGTACTTCCCCAAGTCAGGCATTGTCACGTCTACTTCAGTATTTACTCTCCACTAGGATACTTTCGATTTCCTGTGAGCAAGCACACAGTATCCCAGTCAACCAGAGATACACAGAGAGTTTGTCTAGGCCTTTTACTCTTGTTTCCAGTATCTCTTTATGAATTTCTGGTTTGTTTGCCATTCACCTTACCAAGGCTACATTTAAGGAGAGCAGAGATATGGGTTTCTCCTATTTATTTTCTACCAGGTGTACTGACAATGACACTGATTATGGAGTTTTATTTTTTAAAGACAGTGTCCTGCTGTATAGTATCAGCTGGCCTGGAATTCACTATGTGGTTCAAGGTGGCCTCAAACTCTCAATCCTTCTGTTTTAGCCTCCCAAATGCTAGTATTATAAGCAAGGCCCAGGACTGTGGATTTTTGCTCCTCTTTCCGATCAAATGAGTTCCCTCTGGCTGCAAAGCAAGGGGTTTCCACAGTCAGCGCTTCCTGGAAAATTTAACTTTTTTTTTTTTAACCAACTGAACTGAAAGGAATAGGAAAGTCTGTAGGCAAGAAGGCAGCAAATTCCCACTGTTCTTATCCAACTACTAGCAGTTTTTCATGAATGAATGCTTCTTTTGTTTGCCTTTTGCTAATTTCCAAAGCCCTTAAGTAATTTTTGACAATTTTGTCTATTTTTACACTTCTTTTATGAAGAGAATTCTCTTACTTCTTTGCTCCACCATACTGGAAGTCCTGCCTTTCAATACATTATTATCATAATTTTTCGATTAACCAAAATTCAGCATACACTATCCATACATAAATGATGTTATAGCTGAGATGAATAGGAAACTACAATTAAATAAACTACTGGTTTATTTATTTTTTCCCTTTTTATTTATTTTATATTATTTTTTATTCTTTGTTCTGTAAAGTTTAATAGATTTGGATGGGTACACAACGTCAAGTAGTCACCTGTATATATAACCTTAGTGCAAATTGTTGGGAACGTGAGACTGTTTAGCTTATGAAGGAACGACTAAACTGCCTTTCGAAGTGGCGGTGCCCCTTTAGCATTCCCATTAGCGGTGCACGAGAGTTCCTGTTCCTCTTCAGCCTTAAAGCATTTAGTATCGTCAGCTTGTTTCCGAGTAAAGCCGTCCTGATGGAGTGTAGTAGTGGTATTGCGTTGTTTTACTCAGCATTCTAATGATGAAAGATGTTGAGCATCTTTTAAAAGCTTATTTGCTATTCATATGGCTTCTCTGAATTCTATGGCTTCTTTGGTAAGATGTCTGTTCAAATCTCTAAATTTGGTTTTTCATTTATTCTTGAGTTTTAAGAATTGTTTGTATATTTTATGTACAAGTTCTTTAACAGATTTGTGTCTTGAAAATATTCTCTCTCAATATGTGGCTTCTCTTTTCATTCTCTGAATGGAGTCTTTGGCGGAGGTGTTGTTGCTTTGTCATCCTTTTGTGGTACTGGGGATTAAACCTAGGGTCTTCACCCTGAGTTATATCCCCAGCCCTCTTTAAATTTTCTGTTTTGAGACAGGGCCTTGCTAAGTCACTAAGTTGTCTGGGATGGGTTCAAACTTGTGATCCTCCTGCCTCAGCTTCCCAGAGTGCTGGGATCACAGACATGTGCAGTCATGCTTGGCTAGAAGTTTTATTTTCAATTAAATTATACACATCAGTTTACTTTCTTGGACCATTCTTTAGGTGCTGATATACTAAAACCTCCTCACCAAACCCGAGTCAAGTTGATTTTCTCCCAAGTTTTTTAGTTTTCCTTTTACACTTAGGTCCATGATCCACTAGAAGTTTATTTTTTTTAAGATCTGAAGATTTAAATAACAGCTTTATTGATATATAATTCACATCCCTTACAACTAACCTACTTAAAATATACACTTCAATTTCATTTTACTTTTTTGAGATGGAGTCTTGCTGTGTTGTCCAGACTGCCCAAGAACTTGTGATTCCCCCACTCAGCCTCCTGAATACCTGTACGACAAGCGTGTACCACAATCTTTGCCACCGTGTCCAGCTAATTCAATTGTTTTAGTATATGCACAGATGTGTGCAACCATCACTTTCAGAGTGCACCAATTCCACTCATGAGAGTGGAGCTCTTACGACTGAATTGCCCCTGAAAAGTTCCATCTCTTGGGACTATTACAATGGCAATTACATTTCAACCAGAGTTTTGGAGTGGACAAATATTCAAACCATATTAGTAGTTCATTGTGGTTTTGATGGCATTTTCCTGTATTTTATTTTTCAAATTTTATTTTAGTGGTAGATTTTAGATATACATAATGATAACATTCATCATAGGGCTTTTGTACCTGTATCTGATATAGCTTGTTCCTGATATATCTTGTTCCTGATATAACTATGAAGTACGAAACTTCATAGTTTCATTTGTTTTGATCACATACTTCCAGGCCATTATTTCACAATAGATTTACTTTGGTCAAACCCATCAGATAAACTATCATTTTTTTTTCTTTTCTCACGATAGTTCTCTTGAGTTGTTCCTTTCTAGGTTCTAATTTGACTTGTTTTCCTCTGGTTCTGCTGAACAGCTGTAATTCTGAGAATTGTCTCTGTTTCTTCTTTTGTGTTGGGTGCATTGTTTCCTTGAGTATCTGCCATTTCCCAGGAGGCCAGGTGATAGTGTGCCCCAAAACACAGGCTCTGGGGTTGGACTGTTTGGGCTAGAATGAGGGCAGCATTATTATTTATGCCACCTTGGAGATAGTATTTTTTTATATCTCAATTTTTCCATCAGTGAAATGGTGCTGAAAAGAATAGTTCTTAGCTCATTCAGTTGTCCTGAAGATAAAATGAGCTAATATATAAATACTACTGTCATGTTGTTGAAATACTACCATCACATTTTGCTGGAATATATGGAGTTTTTTGAGAAATATGTAGGAGTATAATTTCTAAGACTTTGTACAGATGACAATTCTACCAACATTTGATTATCTGATTAGACAATCTAATTTTCAGCAATTTTAGGCTGAAAATATGTGTCCTTAGAATTTTAAAGACATTTTGCTATTATACCTTCCAGTGCTGCTGTTGTTAAATTTACTAACATTCTTTTGTGTCAATTTTTTAAAATCTTGGAACTCTTTAGAATCACTTATCCTCAGTGTTTTGACATTTCATTCCAATGTGCCTTCAAGTATTTATTTTTTATTTACTGTGCTGGATACACTGTTGACTCATTACTCTAAGAATTTTTATTATATAATGTCTTTCATAATTTCCCCTCCTGTCCTGTCTGTTCAGGCTGCCTGGCACTTGTCTTTATTACAAATTTTGTATCAGAGAGATTAATCCTCGTTGTAGTCTGCCGGAGTTGCCATAACAGAATGCAATAGACTGGGTGGTTTAAACAACATACATTTATTTTCCATAGTTCTGGATGCTGAGAAGTCCAAGATCAAGGTGCCAGCAAGGTAAGTGTCATTCTGAAGGCTCCAAGCTTGGAGGCAGCTGTCTTCTTGCTGTGTACTCATATGAGCTCCACTGTGTGAGCATTTTTGAATGGAAGGGGCACAATTCATCCACTAGCAATCCCACAATCAGATTATCTTTCTGCTTCTATTGTCCCTTGTCCCTTGTTTTTGAATTTTTTCATTATACTGGTGAGTTCTCTTTCACAACTGACTTTGAAGTTTCTCCCATCATGTTTTTTACTTACAAGAGCTTTTTTGAATTTTCTGATATTTTTCTTTATACAACTTCCTGTTTTGTTTCATGAAGACAATGCCTTTTACCTTTCTGATGATGTAAATGATAGAATATTTTTTCTGTCTAGCTCCATGAATCATGTGTTTGTTTTGCTTTACCGGGTTTTTTTTTTTTTTTTCTTCCTCTTTGTTGCTTTGTACTTGGTCTCTCAAATTGGAGCCTTTTAAAAATAAATGGTGCTCTTTGGGTCTCTCTTGTCATATAAAGGTAAGTGAGGTACAGAAAAACTCAGAGAGGGCAGGGCTTATTGACTAAAAAGTAAGAAGGCTTATTCACTATGTGATCCCAAAATATCGACACAGCTCATTTGTCTGGGGCTAACCAGTATTGTAATAGTTAGCTAGGGGGGGTTAGCTGCAGGAAAAGAAAAAAAAAAAAAACCCAACAACTCTCAGTGGCTTAACACAATCAATGCTTATCAGTCCAGTTACGTGTCCCATGATGTTTGGTGGTAAGCTCTGCCCCAGGTACAGAATTAGTCTGAATCACCTCACAGTGCCTCATCTCATCTAGTTACATGTTTGTCAAGGCAGAAGAGAAACAAAGCACGGAAAATCGCACATTGGCTCTGGAATACTTCTACCCAGAGCACATGAGCTTTGCTCATATTTCATCACCTAAGGCAAATCACACGTCCATGCCTAACTGCAGAGTGGGAAAATGCCACCTTCCCAAGTGTCCAGAAGGAGGAGAGCCAGAAAGCTGTTTGCCACGCTGGCAGCCTCATGCCCTTAAAAGTCTCATTCTTGGTTTTCTCATTCCTCTTTAGCCGATTATTCAGATATTCAACATTGACTTGGTGAAGTATGGAGAAGCCCTCCCTTTTCTTCTCTTCCCTTCCCCTTTGTTGTCTAATTAACAAAGCACAATGACAAAATTAAGTAGAACTCAAAAGAAAGCTAGATGAAAACAAAGGAGGGATTCGTCTGCCTACTAAATTTCCAAAGCAGTCAGAAGGCAATAAAGAGCCCCATACTTTAATTTTTCATTATCTTACAACTTTCTAGTCACTCTGGATCTCATTGCAACACCAGTTAAGAGATAAAACTAGGTGGAAATTAAGGTGAGAGCAAAAAGAGTCACAGTTTGGAGCCTCCAGGTAACCAGTTTTGAGTTCATCATTAACTTTGTGCAGCTACACACAATAGGGAGTGAAATTGGCAAAGAGGCTCCACTAACAGAAGTCTTTCAGGACTCAGAGCCATGGAGGACAAGGTAGTTTGTCCCTAGGTGCCCAGGCAGTGATGGTTGGATTCAGGTTGAAGCAACTTAGATGCTTCAGTAACAGAGAAGAGTCAGAATCTGAGAGAAGGCCTCCTTCTCTCAAAGCCTACAACACCCTGGAGAGCGAACGTATCTTGGGCATTATAGTTTAGGGATGTTAGGCACAGATGTGGTTGTAAACCAGATAAAAATGTCTCCACAAGTTCATACACACAATTTAAAACCAACCTGTTACTCAGTCTCTGGTTTCCAGGAAATTAACTTCTCAGGATGCACCCAGAGAGCATCTGACTCATTGTTTCTTTCCTTAATGCTATTGTATAGTAAATTAACAATTGTAATAAATGACTGCATTTATTCCCTGAGCGAATATATAATGCTAAATCTAGCATCCTTGTCAGAAAAACATTCATTTGTTCCAACATTTAAAGGTAGATTGGCAAGTAAATGAGTGTCCTAGGCTTGTCATCCTAAATCCTCTCTTGAACATGGGGAATCCCAGACTTACCCCCCATGACAAGTAGAAAATCACTGAGAAGGCTCCCAGCCCAGTGCTGGGCCCTCAGATGTGGCTCCCTGGCACACATCCTCCTCTTGAGCTCCAAACAACTCAGACTCACAGCTCCATGCACTGCACAAGGGGTCCTTGCCACCTCTAGAATACAGCACAGAAGTTGTCCTTTACACCTTTAAGGCCCTCTCTTATGTGGCAGCTCGTTCGCTACTTAAGGTTCTCACATCAGTTAGTCACTAGATGCGGAGGGGTGTGGCCTTGGAGGAGTGGCTTTCAACAGACAGGCCACTGAAGGGAGATCTGGGCAGTGCATCCCTGTGTTCAACACCCTGTTATATAAAGTCATTCCCTCCTGCAGATGCTCCACCACACCTCAAACTTCTATCAATTTCTGCCCAAGACAAACTGTCGAGAGTGTCTATCAACATCACTTGTCCCCAAATTCTTCATCCCTTCCAGTAAACTACTTTGTTATCTCCCTCACTTTATCTCTGATTCATCACAGCCTAACGTTTATCTGGCTTGTGAAGGTTAATGTTGATTGTCAACTTGACTGATTAAGAGATGCCCAGGAGATTAGTAAAACACACTTCTGCATGTGTCCAAGTAGATCATAAGGTGTGATCTGGGGGACTATATTGGTCCCCAGCTTCTTCCACTCTGGCTCTTTCCTTGCTCTCTGTTCCCTGGATGTCCTGAGTTTTGAGCAGCTTTCCCCATCATGCCCTTCGACCATGATGTTTCTTCCTTGGAGCAGCAGACCCGGGATTGAAGCCTCTGAAACCATGAGCTAAAATAAAACCTCTCCTTAAGTTTTATATGCCAGGTATTTTGCCCCAGCAACAAAAAAGCTAATACCTGCCCCAAGTGGGTAAACTTAGTTCTGTACTTCTGGTTGTTTGCTTAGTAACTTTCTTCCATTGTTGATAGTAGCCAGTTCATTGTACAAAGACTTTGGCTTTTTACACAACCAACTTTTCATCTTTTGAATGTGCTTTCCTGTGAAACTAGAGGACACAGTGAGTGTGAACTGACTTTCATCTCTTAGGTCCACTGCCCTGCTCTTCGAACCCACAGAGATGTGCTTTTGTGCTTCTCCTGAACCAAACTCAGTCTAATTTCTGGGGCAAAGTATGCTCCTGTCAGCTCACTCCAGTCACTTGAAGGATCTACTGGTCTTTCTAAGGGGAGGGGGACGGTAAATTGTTTTCCTAAAGTGATGAAAGAAATAAGGCCAACCAGGGCCAGAAACACCCTCCTAACAATTTGCCAAGAAGACAAGTCAGTGTATTCATTCCCTACCATCTGTATGGCAGCCTCTGCATTATTCTGTCACTGTGCAAAATAGCTTCTGATTCTGTTTTCGCTTAAGGGCACCTAAGTGCTCTCCAAAAGTTCAATAATTATTCCTTTCAATACTCTTTTTGTAGCTACATTGCTTGGCGCTCTGTGTACAATGGAGCAAATTAGGCAATCGATTTTCTGGCATTTAGTCCATCAATTGAACAACCCCTCCCCTCCCCCTACACACATACACACAGCTGAAATATATTATTGTCCCTGTAACTTTTGAGAATTGTCTAGTGTAAGCAGTCTGTGTGAGAACTGTGAATTTTTCTCCAACTTGGTTCCTTTCCCAAACATAATTTCATCCTAGGCTCGAAAGCTCTTCTATTCCGTAGCAAGGCACTAGACAAGAACTCTGCCTTTATCTTCTCATTTTTGAACAAGCTATTTTGTCACTCCCTGTTCCCGGCAAAATCTCTCTGCAGAGCAAAGTGACATCCCGAGGACTCTCAGGCAGTGCTCAGGAAGAGGGCGCAGATAGAGAAAGGTGAAAAGTTAAGTGAGACAAAAGATGTGTACCTGCTACCCAAATCACTTCCACATGCTCTATAAGGAGGGAAAATCTAATTGACACTCTGAACTTGCCACCCTTAAAAGAAAATACTACCACTGACTCATCCAAGAGGCATCCTACTGCAATTCTTTTCCGGTTGTAGGAATGGATTAACATGGTAACACACACATTTACTCTTGGTCAGTGCCTTGCAATCAAAACCACACTTGATCAGTGCGGCTAGTTGGTGCTACAGGTGTGTAGTTCTTTCCAAGATGCTATTTCAGGCACAGAACACAAAACTCAGCGTGGTCACTTCTAATCAGCTATTTGGCTTAGGAGGAACAAATAATGCCAAGAACAGGTTTTGTTGTTTTTGCTGAGGCTGTTTGTTTATGCAGGGATTATGTTACTACAGTAGGGCACAGGCCTTATAATTTGTTGACAATCTACGGACAACAGAAAAGACATTCAAAACATAAAGTAGTTAAGACTTGTTCTTGCCCTTGAGAAATACCATGTAGGTTTGGACAAAATTTAAGGATGAAAGAAAATTTAATTGCTTATTGGAGTTGGAAGGATCTTTAGAGATTTTCTAGTTTAAATTCCTCATTTCAGAGGAGGAGAAGGCCACCCCGAGAGCTGATGTGTTTTATGATTTATTTAGAATGACTGAATTAGTGGAAGAGCAGGAACCAGAGCTTGGGTCTTCAGATTCCTAGTTCAGTGTGCTTTTTATTACCCAAATTGCTTTCATGGTCTGTGGTGATTCAAGACCGATCTGATTCATTTTCTTTTATTTATTTATTTATTTTATTTACTTTTAAAACAAGTTTTTCATCTATTTTTATTTTGTTAAGAAAAACACTTTAGACATACAAAAAAGTACCAAGTACAATATACTGCAACTCAGATACCCACTACTGAGCTTAAGAAATAAATTATTATAGCCACAATTGAAACCCTTTCTGTGTCCCTTTTCTATCCCTTTCTTCTATATCCCTTCTGAGAGATAACTAGTGCCCTGAGTTTGTTGTTTATCATTTTTATGAATATTTTGAATTTCACTACACATGTATGTATCTATATATAATATATGGTATTAAACATGTGCCTTAAAGCTAAGGCACAAATAATGTTATACTATATATGTCATTCTGCATCTTGCTATTTTTTACTCAATCTATTGAGACTTATGGATATTAATAAATGTATTCTAGTTCATTTTTGTTGCTGTATTTTGTAATAATAGACCACCATATAGTTATCTGTTCTTATTCTTCTTGTCTACAGATATACTGATTAGTTCCAAGTTTTTATTGTTTCATGAAAATTTGTATATTTTCACCTTGGGTTCATTGAGGGTATATACTAATCAAATTACTGTCACATAGTACACACATCTTTAAATTTACTGGATTCCAGTGTCTATACCAGACCAACTTCATCGAGTTTGGTCTTGTAAATCTACCAGCTTACTTGAAATATGGCTGTTTTTTCAGCAGAGTACAATCTGAGATTTTAATAATGGATCAGCTTGACACATGTAGCTGCAGGAAAATGCAGAGTTAGTTTGCACATGGGTGACACTATTTGGAATCACAAGAAAACAGAAGTCTTTGTATCGAGCTGCTTAATTTATTAGAATTGATGGTCAACTCTAAAGGGAGAATCGACACATGTAGCTTTCCTGGGGATGTGGCCCCTTTGCATCATCCTGTGGACATAGTGGGGGAGGAGAAGCAGTCTCATTAATGCCGATACAAATTGTGCTATAAGTTGGTTAGTGCTACACACGTGGTCTCAAGGCACTTTCCCTGTGATCTTTCCTGAAGCTCCCATTTATTTATTGAATGTAGTCCTCCATTAAAGTGCAAACAATGGGACACAAGAGCTCAAATAAATTACTAAGATATACTATTTATTAAATCTTAAAATGAAGGAAATTTTGGTGATGGTGGTGATGGCGGCAGCGGCGGCAGTGGTGTGTATATACAATCTCCTGCAGGAAAGTACTGCCTGGAGGTTAACAGTAATGACAGCTCAACTTGTGTAAGTGTCTTGAAAGCTTGTTACAGTCACTACGACACATCCCAGTACCTCTGGCCATAGTTGTCTCTCTGCTCCAATCTATAGTCCTTTGTACCTTTGAAAAATAATCATCTCACACTGAGTTTTATCATAAATGTGCACTGTCAGGGGCTCATGCATAGTAGATCAAACATCTATTTTGCATAAGAAAATATCCCCCTAATATTGTGGCTTAAAGCAGCCATTTATTTGCTCTCGATTCTGCAATTTGGGCAGGGCTCAGGAGGGCCCTCTCATCACAGCTCTAGGTGGTATCAGCTAGGGTCCTTTGCATGGCCATACTCAGCTGAGGGACTGAACGTCCAAGGCCCCTGTCACTTCCAGGATTCCTCTCCATGTGGCTTCTCCAGTAGCATGGTTAAGACCTCCTTGCATGGTTGCTGGCTTCCAAGAAAGCTCTTTAAGGGCCAGGACCCAACTAGTACAGTGGTGCTTCTACCTCCTTCTATCTGCCAGAGTAAGCCACAAAACCAGCCCAATTTTAAGAAAAGAAGAGAGAGACTTCATGTCTTGATAGAAAACACAGTAAACTGCATGGGAGGTGGGAGGATTTGCAGGAGGACATCTTTAGAGACAACACACCATCCACAGTATCTTAGATATAATACTTGGTGAATCAGCAAAACAAACTGCTGCTTCTAGAGCACCGGCCAAGTAGTACAGAAGAAAAGAATCCCTGGGGGGCCACCAGTGAAAGAGAGAGTTAGTCTACACCACCTCAGGAGCACTGACCGAAGTATGGAACCAGCCATGGACTCAGCTGCGGGACCCTGCTGACCGGCTGGCTTGACCAGGGCCCAGCGGCCCCTCCGAAATAGCATGGCTCTCGTTCACTGTTCCCAGAAATGCTCATTTTCCTCCTTGCACAACTGCATTCCCACTCACTCTGAAATTAGGTGTGACCATGTGACTTGCTTTGGCCAGTAAAACGTGAACAGACATGACATTTGTCATACCTGGATAAAAACTTCAGGCACCAGTGTGCACTTTGTCACGTTCCCTTTTTTTCAGCTCTGATGATGGTAGAAATACCTGCTGAGATGGAGCATCTGTCAAGCTGAGTCCCCGGGTCCCTCACAGAGAAGAAGCCATATGTGTGTGGCCCCCAGAAATCGCCCTGGGGCCTGGAGAACCAAGCTGGGGCCAGGCAGCCAGCACCAAGGTAGACTGCTGCTTACCAGGCAGGCAGCTGATACCTCAGGAGTGAGAAAGAAGCGTTTGTTAAGCCAGGACAATTTTGAGATTGTCTCTATAACGTAACTCTTACTAGTTTTCTATTGCTGCCTAACAGATTACCACACAATTTAGCACTTAAAACAGCACATTTATTATCTCTTCCTTCCACAGGTCAGGATTCCTGCACAGCTGATCTGAGTTCTCTGCTTAGGCCTTTATAGGGCAGAAATCCAGATGTCAGCTGGCTGCATCCTCGTTTGGAGAACTAGGGAAAGACCTGCTGCCAATCTCCCTGGGGTTGTTGACAGAATTTATTTCCTTGCAGTGGTGGGACTGAAGCCATTGTATCCTTGCTGGCTGTTCAAGGGCTGTTCTAGAATCCTACAGGCTGCCCGGCCATGTGGCCTCCTCTGTCTGCAAAGACAGCTAGGAAGAAATGGCTCCATGTCAAACCCTTTTCGCACTTTGAATCTAAATTCTCCAGTCAGTGACCTCTACACCCAGATGTAAAGAGTTTATGTTATTAGGCCCAGCTGCCTGGATAATCGCCCTTTTCTAAATCTCTGTGCCAATGAATCCATCACATTCAAAGGTCCAGAGATTATTCAGAGAATATACACCAGTATGTGTGGCTCTTGGAGGGCTTCTTAGAATTCTGCCTAACACAAACCAAGTGAAACCAGCACCTACACATGATTCCGATGCCCCAAGAAGACCTGAAAAAGCCACGGGATGTATTCCATTTTCTTTTTAATCCCAATCCAATTTCCAGTTCTTTTTCCAGTTCAGGATATTTTCTCAGAGTGTTCTTGGGACTTCATCAGAAAGGAAGGGTTCACCAAGTTTGTGTGGTTTGGCGGCCACTGGAGATCAACCACGGGGGCCTTGGGCTACACTGCTCCTTCTAAATTTTAAGGACTGTCTCACACCACATCTCTGCTTCAAAAGGACCCTGCATTGTTTGTAAACACACTTAAGGATCACTTGTTAATTGTTAAAATCTTTCGATTTGGAAATCTGTATCAATGAGCTTTACATTGTCCAATCTTCTAAGCTCAGTAAACTGAATTCCTAAAAATAATACCAAATAACAGTCAGATGTATGTGCAAGAAGAAGGGCTGTTAGTTATTTATAAGTAAATGAAAATATGCTCAATATTCAACCTTAGAGAACTGGATAAACAAATCAAAAAGATCTGTACTGTGGATTGTTATTGTAAGGGTCCTTGTTTTGTGGCCACGAGGACCGAAGCCAAGAAAACAGCAAACAGCAAACAGCAAGAAGCAGGGAATGGCCGAATAAGTGTCCATTAGAAAGAACAAAAAAATAGAAAAGAACAGCTCCCCGCCTGTCAGAGGGGTGGTCCGGGGAGGAGTAGTTCATAAATTGGGCACGGGGGAAGTTCAGACTCAGGAATTTTTTATGCAGTTTCTGGGACCAGTGTACGTGACAGAAAGCAGGGTCCTGGCTGCAGGTAAGCCTTTGATGTCTGGAGTGGAAACTGTTTTATTTGCATCTTATTTACCCCAAGGTCTCTCCCCTTTGGTTAAGGACCTATTCTCTGTCTCTTGTATTTCATTAGGTTTTAATAGTCATTCTGGTATGCTAATTCAGTTAGGCCTCGACTTTTAGTTTAACTGTTCGGGACCTGTGCCCTATCTACCTAAATTCCCCAATCTCTTGGTTTCATTATCAAGCTATTAAAAATAATATTTTTGAAGAATAAAAACATGATATGATGCTCATTAACTATGCTAACCTCATAAAGAGGATAGAAAGTTGTATATAAAGAATTATTTAATTTGAAAAAAATACATGCAGACATGGAGGTATGGAGAAAATAGGACAAAATCAATTATTTATTTCAGTGTTATAGAATTAACTGATTTTTTCTTGCAAAATATTTTATAAAATTTAGCAATGAAATTGCATTGATTATAAAACCACAAAACAAATAATAAGCGTTATTATTTTAGCGCTTAGAATAAGTTGCTTTCAGACACCTCTAATATTTTCAATGCAACCATTCATAAGTTGCTAACAGTACATAATTAAAATGTTCTCATTTATTTGTGAAAAAAGGCAATAATTTGCTGGCTTGATTTGCATGTCTGCATGTACCTAAAAGTTACAAAATTTATAAATGATTCAATTATTCAGACTTGGTGCCACTTTACGCCAAATGACAAACTTGTCTTCTAAATTATTAGAAGTTTGTATGTATCTTGATTGGATTGTGACTCAATTTAAACAGCCACAGAATGACATTTTTGAGGCAATTCTGGAATACCACCTTGTACCGGAAAAAGTGATGTTCAGGAATTATTATTTTGTTAACTGTGAAAATGGCACTTAGGTAGCTTTTTTAAAAAGGCTGCTTCTAAAGAATTTACAGGTAATGTGATATAAACACGGAAGATAAAACAAGACTAGCTGAATGTAGAGGATCATTTCATTTTATCAATGTGTGGAATTCATTTTATAATCTACTCAACTTCTGGGCATAATTAAAATTTACCATCATAAAAAATATTAAAAGAAAAACCAACTAAACTCTACCAGTGAGAAATCTCAGAACAGGGCTTCATTGGGTTTGGATGTCTAACAATCTGGTGCACGGAAGGTAGACAAAACGAGAAGGGACTTGCCCAGAGAGAGGAACTGGGGAGGGAGGCAAAGAAACCAGTGACAACACAGCATTCGTCCTGGCAGCACTGGGTCTGTGTTCTCTCAGCCCCTGGCCCATTTCTTCCAAGGGTCATTTGCAGTTTACTGCTAAGAACCCTTAGTGAGTCTCTCCAAATTTGGGACTAGGAAAGACAATGCTCTACCATGAGCATGGAGAGCAATTTCTATTCTTAGTGCTTAGCTTGGGGTGCGTCACCAAAAGAGCCTCTGCTGGACACCACGGCCTCTGCAGTGGCCAGGCTATCGGGAGTGGAAAACAGCACAACTGCACATGAAGAGGAATGCGGCCATAATTAACAGAATCAAACACGAATTTACCCATTTGGTGCAACGATCTTCCTTTTACACTCTACCTGGAAGCTATGCCTCCAGAAAAACAAAATAACATGTGCACAATATTATTCGATATGGTAATTTTGTAATATCAAAAGATTGCAAGCAATTCAGACATCTACTAGAAAAGAACTAAGTGAATAAAATGTGGTTGTAGCCACACGATAGTGTACTATGTAGCTGTATAAAAAACCTGAACATCATTGTGGCGTAATAACATGGAGCATTATTGCTGAAAACAATAAAAGTAGCACAATATATAAAGTACACATTAAAAGGGAAAGAAAACGGTGACAGATGAGAGATAAATTGCAGAGAGATTTGCTTATTTTCTTATTATTTTCCAAGAGAAACACTAGGAAAAATTAACCAGAAACCAAGAAAAAAGGCTACTGTGTGGGAAAGAGAGTAGAAAGTATTAGGATGAAAACACTACTTCTCTGAGGATTCTTTTTCTTTTTTTTAAATATAGCTCTGCCATAAACACGTCATTGTGGTATAAGACTGAATGAATGTAAGGCTCTATGCGGTGCAAAAATCAGGAAAGCTCCTCTCCAAGGTGATTCTGTAGGTAAGATCCTATAGGCAAGCAACCATCACCAAAGAATCTGGGGGCAGTTTCTGCCTGTTTCTGAATAGAGTTTTAGTTCTCTGCTAGCCCAGAGAATTAGTCAAACCACATCCTCCTGCGGGAAGCAAGGGCTACCCCACCTTCTTGATCCTACCAAGCCTCCCACAGCCTCCAGTTGCCCATACTCCTCCCAAGTGCAAGCCAGTGTGGTCCTGCGCAGTGTGGTGTGTCCTCTTTCCCAGTCTGGGAAGGTATGTGACTAGCGAACTGCTGCCAGTCGGTTTCCAATTAAAACAAAAATGTGTGATTTTTATCTGAGTTGGAAAAAGACTGCTATAGACATTTTGAGGCTAATCGGGAAAATCTGATTATGAATCAGTTATTAGATAAAAATCATTAATACAATTTTTCGGCGCAATACTAGTATCATGGCATAAAAGTGGTCTTAGTTTTAGAAGCAGGCTACATTATTTCTGATGAAAAGATTGTGAGATTTGCAAAATATTTTATAATGTTTCAGCACAAGTTAAATAGATGATAGAGCAAATAAAGCAAAATGGTAATGATATTTTTAAAACATAGGTGGTAGATACTTAATATCGACTCACTATTCGTTCAAAATTTCTGTACCAATAATGATTCTAAAATAAATTGTTTTAATAGATTGATTTGTCATTTAATCATCTGCTTTATTTTAAATATAACAGAGTCCCTTGAACTTCCAAGTAAAACACAATATATCTTACATAATGTATCTCAGTGGCCAAAGCTCCCACTGAGAAAAATGGAACAAATCAGGCAAAATTCAAATATTCTCTGCCTAGAGGCATCAAAAGCTGCTATTGCAACAGAGATGAGCGGGCATGGGACTCTAGAATGAGAAGAGAAAAGAGACATGCTGACTTCAGCCTTTGTCCTTGGGGGATCTGCGTAATCTGGGCTCAGGCCAAGCGACCAAGCACATGGACTTTGCCTGAGTACAGGGTCACAGCTGGGCACAGAGAAAGGCAAGAGACCTCGGGTGCATTTGGGACCAAAAGACACAACAAAAGACTGCAGGGCCTGAGGTCCAGTAGGGAAGGGAAGAGAAGCTCAGCATAACACATGGACTACTTTTGAGACAGTCAGACACCACCATGGTGGGGCAAAAGTCTATAAACACAAAATAAATCCCTTGACACAGTAAGCTATTACCTCTTTGCAGCATGGCAGGTGGCTTTTCTGTCCCTGCGCTCTGCTCAACAGGCCCATCATGAGATTATGATAAAATCACAGAAGCAAGATGTTTATACAAAATGAGGGAATTGTTACCAAGGGGGGAAAAACCTAAATAAAGCCTCTAGCTTCGCTTGCTTAGTAGACTTAGAAATCACTGATTTCGGAGGTCACACAGCTGGGTAATACATTATTAGTTTCCTACTAGCTTTGCTGTAGATAATACCTCTGATGTGTGGGTTATGGTAACAGTTGCCCAGGTTACGTCTTAGGGATCCGAATGCCACTTTCACTGAAAACACTGACTCTTCGCCTGAGCCTGCAGATCTCTAACAGGGGATTAGAATGAGTGGCATCTCTGTCTGCATGTGTGTCTATGCCCTTTGCTGTCTGATCCTTGGGTAGATTCTGCTCAGCTCTGCACATAGATATGTGGATCATTTCAAAGTGTTTTGTCTAAAACTGTCACATGGAGTTAATTTGGCCTATGGCTATTTAGAGCGGGTATGTTTTTCTTTTTCTCTCTCTTCTTTTCTGCCTCCACCATTCTGCTTCCTTAGCACCCACAACTACTGAAGCACCAAAAGTCCTTCAGCCCTATCATAAGGCCCAGGCCAAACCACCAGGCCAGAATGTTTGCCCAGGATGATGGCTCCAGCTATAACAATAACTATAATTTCTTGGACAAGTTGACGGTGACCACCTGGTGGTCCAAGTCTCACATAAGATGAAACATCTTTTGGAACCTGCTTCTGGCCAACGGAAATCACTGGACTTTGGCCCACCGCTGACAATTAATAAAAACTCACTACTTTCTTTGTCCTACAAGCAGCTTGGTCCCTCTCTCGATCAATGCTGACTCCCTTCAGCTGAAGCCTGAGTTAACTGAAGTCATAAAGCTTTGCTCATGCACGAATGTGTGTTTCCAGTATTTGGTGTGGGCTCATTTCCATTGTTTCCATGCTGAGTGGTCCCCTTGTCTGGCAGCATTTTCTTCCCAAGCTACGGAATTCTGAAGCTACATGGAGCATTTGGCTAAACAGCTGAGGAGAAAACCTCCTAGGAGTTGAGTGGTTTCCTGCATTCTCCTGGTGATGCAGATGAAGGTGCAACCTCAGGACTACCCGGAGCAGGTGGCCCAGGGAACACAGAATTCCGTCAGTCAAAAGACCCTGCAAACTATTTCTTAAGGACACGACCCGATCAGAAGTAGGCAGAAGCTTTCAAAACCTGCAGCTAGAGTCAACTGTCTAAGTGCCATGCGAGGATGACCAGGTCCAGAAGCATGAAAAGACTTTGCTCCTCGGTATCATCCGAACAAAGATTCCTCTTTCCTCCCAGTCAACTGCAACTAGGACTCTTTGACCAGCCCTAAACCAATCATTTAACAAAGATAATGAAATGACCATAAATGGATCAAAACAATTAACCTTCATGATCTCCCCTCCGCTAGGGGTGGAAAGTGATTCAACTTCTTTTGAAAAACATGTCCTCTTTGGAGACGATTAACCCAACCATGGCTCTGTTATCAAGGAAGGAGGGAGTGGCATTGGAGCAGGCCAGGGGTCTCTAACCTGTTTGATATCAGGGATGGGTTTTGTGTAGGACAACATTCCCAAGGACTGGATGGGCGGGGTTGGGGGTTTTGGTATTAGATCCATATATGGAGTACACAAACTACACCCCTGGCATGAACAGTTCACAGTAGGATTTGTGCTCCTTTGAGAATCTAATGCCTGCTGATCTGACAGGAGGCAGAATTGGGGCAGTAATGAGCAATGGGGAGTGGCTGTAAATGCTGATCTGCTGCTCATCTCCTACTGTGTGGTCCAGTTCCTGTGAGCCATGACCCAGGGTTTGGGGACCCTGGGAATAAGCAATCGAGAATGTCGCCAAGAAGTTTACTAGCTATTTCTACGTGACCTTGGGCAGGCCAGTTTGTCTATTTAAGCCCCAACTTTCTAGTCTATAAATCTAGATGATAATCCCTTCTACAGTCTACGTATTTACTAAAACATATCTATCTAGATACAGATATCTAAACCACCAATTGTCTAGTGGATTTTTAGTGTTTCAGTTGTATTGGGCATTTCTCTGTTGTGGTTTTCAGCCCCTTTTTTAGACATTATATTTGCCATGGCCCGCTACACATGGCAGCCCGAGTCCAATCTGTGTGTCAGGTGCCTGAGCAGCCCGGGCAGTACGACGCATATCCACCTCACTGTGGCTTCTCCACATGCTGCTGGAGAGTGGTACAGGAAGCACCTGCAGGAAAATGCCCCAGCATGGCATGAACTGAGGCCCAGAAGGAAGACATACTCTCTTTACCACCTACTCACTCTGATGACCAAATTCTGACTTTAAAACTTTTTAAATTTATGGCTTTTAAACTTCTTGGGGGTACAAAATTCAGAGGTGAGCCAGTAACTATAAGAATGCACAGGATGAATTTGCACATATCCCAGGAGCTCTATTTTTACTACAAGATTTGGAGCGGGTGGGGTTGGAGTGACAGGGGTGATGGTGACGCATGCTGGCGATCCATACCTGTGGCAGCGATGGCAATCAATGAAGAGCTGAATAACTATCTCAGGCCGGGAGGGAGGGGATCAGTAAACACAATTTTGTTTGGGCCACTGCCTAGATTTGGTGAAATTCTGTATTAACGGGAGAATAGAGAGAATAGGGACTACGGGTGTGAACTTTGGTATCAGATAAACTCGACTATGCCATCAGTTTTATCCTCCTGGTTCATAGGAGCTAAGGCTTGATTCTGTCTTTTGCCCAATGAGTAATATGCTACCTCTTTTATTGTGTTTATGGTGAGAATCAAGTTAAAGAAGGCAAAGTGTTTAACACAGTTTCTGACACAAAGCTAAATATTTTAAAAATGTGATATAATCTATAAAGCCTACTTTACCAACCCAAGAGCCCCTAAATTAGGGAGGCTAATGTCGGTGAGCAGTGATTATAGAAGCTAATGTCTATGAGCATGATTCTGTGATCACTAGAATGATAATTATTTCTCCTCTTCCAGGGAATACATAATGTGCTGTGACCATTCTAAGAACACCAGGGACATATTTAGGCATATTTATCCCAAGAACTGGGGATTTCAGTCTTACCCTGAATCGTATTGGTAGCCTGCTTCACAACAAGGAAAGAAAAGATCCCTTTGCTAGTGGGCTGGCCACATGCAAGCTGGAGGCTACAAAGATAAGTCAGGTGTAGACCTGCTTTAAAAATAACTCAGCCCTGAGGCGAGGCAGGTAGACTAGAGTTTCAGACACCACCACAGCACTACAGAAGAGCTAACAACCTGAGGTTACAAAATAATACCTTGAATTAAAAAGAAACCATGAGTTGCCCCCACTTTAGAGCCAGATTATTTGCAAATAAAGGATATCAAGACTTAATGGAAAAATGTTTTAGTCAAACCATTACAGTTGTAAAGAATAGAAGCTCATTCACTTCAAGTCGGGATGCTGTTCATGAAATTCTTAATTTGTGAACAAGAAAGCTTGCATTTTCATTTTTCACTGGACCCCTGCAAATTATATAGGCATATCCTCAGGGGGACTCACGGGGTCTGCAAAGGAGCTTCGGCAGAGAGCAGGGTTCACAGTCTACCAAAACAAGGTACTGTTTTTATGGTCTTGGCTTCCTCCATGACCACCCCCTGTTCCTGCCACTATCAATACCTCACCTCTTACTGCTCACATCTTGTGGACTTTGCTCAATTATGGCTTTTGTTTGTCAGGCAACTTCTCAAGAATCTGTTGACTCACGGCCTCTTTGCTGCTTGCCTTCTACCATGTGTGCAGCTTCTTATTCAGCTCAAATGAAAACTGCCCAAGAGAGAAGACGATAGGCCCAACCCAGTCAGATACCGGTTTGGCAAAGTTCCCACACGCTGATCCCAGAATCTGCCGGTCCATGCCTTACCCTTGGCCCAGTTAGCAGTGATGGAGGCAGAAGGGGGTCACACGTTACTAGGGCTAGGGAGTTACAACCAAGCAACCCCTTTGGTTTCTTCTCTCAGAGGTAGAATTATAGGTGGGAGCCCCAGTAGAAAAGACTGGATGTGGCTGCTGCAGCTTGGCCCACCTAATGAAAGGAGATCTCGTTTGAAAGATAGTAAGCTCTGGACACAAACAGAGAGCAGAAGGGCGTTTCAAGGGTGGCCTGGGGAACAGGTGACTGGAGCCACGGGTGAATCAGGGGAGGAGGGCCTTGAACGTGCTGCTAAGGAAATCAGCTCTATTTGGTATGTGAACGATGGAACGACTGGGACCTACACTGGAGAGTTTTCTTCATTTGTTTTCATTACCCTGGGAAAATTATTACAAAATTACACTATGGGATTATGACAAACCCCATAGTGTAATCTTACGAGAATGAGGACTCATCTCCTCCGCTTCCCCATGGCTGCAGAAATATAAACCACCCACCAGCTTGTCAGACAGCGGCTCAATTTGAGTGTAAGCCCCTCTGCCGTCTCCTCCTGAGGTAGAGGAGAAGGGCGTGGCAAAAGCTGGCTGGGAAAGTAGGCGTGCCCTGTCAATTACAAAATCCCAAACAGATGCAACTTCTTGCAAGCATGGCCTAGACCTGACGTCAGCCGGAGGTGCAAGACCCCAGCACTACCTCTTGGGACCCAGATGTGGAAATTCTTGCAGCTTTCCTTGAGAGTTGGACACTGTAAAATAAAGGAAGCCATGAAGAGCTGTGGCTATCACATCTTCTCATGATATTCCATACCATGTCTCTCAGGAGTGGTTTGTATTTTTCTTTTCTTTTTTTTTTTTTTTTTTTACTTTTTCTTTGTGTGGTGCAAGCTCACTCTGCAGAGCCAGTTTCTCCCCATCTGCATTTTGCCTTGTAAATAAACTTTGCCACTGCTTTTGGCTCATTTTGTTCAGTTATTTGTTCAAGGTGAGAAGAACCTAGACTCTAACCCCAGAAGGAAAAGTGAGCAATCCAGAACCTGGTAACGTATATGTGGAATATAACTGCCCCATAACACTCCTTCCAGGCACTGAAGGCGGACAAGTCTAAGACACTGTGTTGTGTCAGGATGAATACTGCCGCTCCACTGGGATAAGCAGCCACCAGGATCACAATTCAGCAGCAGTAATGAAAGAAAGGGATGGAGCTTTAAAAAAAGGAAGACACTTCATTTGTAAGGAGGTAAATACAGAAGACAGAAAGCTGACCCAAAGAGGGGGCAGGGAGTTCTGGAAAGATGGATTTGTCCCTTTTATTAGGGACACAATCTGATTAACTTCTTGAGTGCCAGGCCACAAAAAACCCTAAACTGGGCACCCTTGCCTACGTGTGCATTCCTTTAGGTGGACTTTGATGACTTCCTCCTGCCCATTTGCTCTTCTCGCTGGGATTTATAGGTTGGTTAGGAGGAGCCTATGGACAAGGCAATTTAAAGTTAATAACTAAGGGGATGCATGTTATCTAGTGCTGCGATCTGGTGACTCTAGAGTGGGGATAGACAGATAGGCACATGGGTGTGGGTATTTTTATATCCTAAATAAGAATTTTCTTTTAAGTTAAGTGGCTGCCCCTTGTCTCCTTTATATTTTATTAGAAGTGGAGGAGAGGGGCAGTTACCCTGGTTTTCCACACTTATGACTTCTTCCTGTTTTTCTATCAGCTCTTTCTCTGGTAAATTCTTATGTTAATTGTCCTGCCTGGTGCCTTTCTAGGACTGTTTTTTTTTTTCTCTACCTTTGGCCTTTTAACTGCTTGAATGGAACTGCAAAGGCAAAGGCCAAGGCCACTTTTGATAAGATTTTCTATGAATTTCTTTAATCAAGCTGATGAGGCCCTTACTCTGTTCTTTCTCTGACTACAGATCCCTCTCCCTACAAATGGGAGCCTTGTAAGCACAGGCCCCAGGTCCCAGCGCCTCTCTGGAGAAGTTTTATCTTACAACAGACTGGTATAGGTGTTAGAGCATCCTGCAGTTTCTCCAAATCTCTTGGCTTTATTTCTACTCAACCACCTTCAAAAGACTTTGTTGCAGCAGGAAAAATCTCCTAAAATCCAACCATTTCTGTTTCCTAGAACATTTCTTTGCCCGAGGTGGTGTAGGGAGGGAATTAAATATTGCAGTTCGGTCCCATCTGGGTGCGGGAGGAGAAGGTCCACCTCTACTCTTGAGGCCTGCCGGGCTCATTGAGGACAAAGCTGATGCCAAGAGCAGGCGCTAACACATAGGACAACAAACAGTGTGCTGCTTACTGGCCTACTGCTGTACAGATATTAAATTCATTTAATTCTCTAAGCAGACTTATTGCAATTGAGAGGGTAAAACAGATGTTTTAAAAATAGGATTTTTTTTCTTTTAGAGATAGGTTGCTTCTCCAAGATTCCTCCGACCGAAGGTATGAACAGCAACTTCCTCCTCTCCTCAGCTCAGATGAATGGACAGAAAAGTAAGGGTCTGTGTCAAACAAACAAACAAATAAACAAACAACAAATAGTACAGTTAGAAACAATGGAGATGAAGAAATCACTCCCTTCTGTCCATTTAATTTTACACAGCACCCTAGAGTCATATCTCTTTCTACTGTCCTAAGAGAGGTAGAGAACAACAAAAACCCAGGAGATCTTTGCCACACTAGATGGGAGCTTGTGTGTGCCAGATCTCCCGGCCTGACCTTCAGGCGCTTTCGTCCTACTCCAACCTCACTAGACGTTCATGACGAGGCACGCCATCGCATGCATGTAATTAAGGTCAGAGTGAATCCTGCGACAAGCAAACAAGTGGAGAGCCCTGAGGTAACACAGCACCCTGTCAGTCATACCTAGAGAATGAGGGGAGGCACCTGGCCAAGGTGCACATCGTTTAAATTCTGAAAGCCCGATTTATCTGTGTGCAGTGCTTTTGCTTTCCTGTAGCCCCAGCACTACTTTTCTGTTCATGCCGTATTTTTGTTGGCACCGACTAGCCGTGAGCACACCTTCCTGTGATTTTCAATAAATGTGGCCGCTTTGCACTTGGCACTTGGATTGTGTGCTTTGCTGGTCATACAAAAGAGCTTCGAATTTATCTGCTAACTTCTTCACAGGATAACTTAAAGACAAACGTAACGAGAGTCCGGTTTCATTCCTACAAGGTGTTGGGTGGTTGGTGAAATGGCAGGAGAGTTCCCTTGCTACTGTCTTGTTGTATTCCTTCCCTCTGCTCCCAGCAACACGTCTCTCACACAGCTGAATAGGTAAGATGCAGACTTGAGGCAATAAGAGACCCCTCCATCTCCTTTGGGCTAGCTTTGAGTACATCTTTTTTGTTTTCTCCTTTTCACCAAAGGTTGTCTGCTGTGTTTCTTGGAGAGCAGGAAATAGTATAGACTTGAGCACCCAGCAACACTGATGCAAATACTCTCATCATCCCCATTTTATAGATGAGGACCACTAATATATGCAGTGATGATAAAAGGTACCCCAGAGATATGAACAAAATGCTTGGACAGCAAAGATGGAAACATAAGCTCAGTGGCCAAGGTTATGGTTTTGAGGAAGGGCTTGAAAGATCAAAAGGAGTTTTCAGGCTAAAATGGAAAAGGCAGTATTCCAGGAAAAGGAAACAATATAAACAAAAGCACAGGGAACGGAACATGTTCCTTCTGGACCAGGAAGAACTATTCTGGCTGAACCCAGAGTACATAGAGAATAGTCTATGGGGGCGGGGGTGCTGGCATGGCTGAAGAGATTGGGCTAAGTGGAGGTCACGCATAGGAATAAGGGTCTCCTATGGAGTGCCATTAAGTAGGGTACTAGTGAAGATAGGTGACATGAGATGTCTTTTTAAGAAAAAAGAATAGAGGGGAAATAGAGTAGAATGAAAGAGAATAAAAACCAATGGAAGAGACTAGTACCAGTGTGAAGGGTCTGAACTGGAGCAGCGACAGAGGAAGAAACAGACTCAATATCTCCTCTGAGGATAGCAGTGAGAGACACTACCGAATCCTTGTAGACAGGAGCAGAAGACAGCACTGGAAGCAGTCAGAACCGAGGAGAGGCTCAGAGAGGAAACAGGGATGAGCAGGCTGCAGGTCTGTGACACCTGCCAGTAAAAAGGGAATTTTAGCATCGTGCTTTTACACATTCATGACCAGGACCATGCAAGAAGCCTGGTCACAATGTTTTTTGGTGGCTGATGGCACAGGAGACTGGGAACAGTAAAAGGACAGGGCAGGATGAGGCCAAGGAGAGGGGGGAAATGAGAGAGGTGAAAAGCGACAGAGTGAGGCAAGAGCTTTGAGGGTGGAATGGGGTAAATATGGGCTGATGGCAGGTACAGGCAGAAGGTTGAACGGTGACCACCCCCGACCCCCTCAAAGCTGCACTGACACTGTGCCATGGCTGTGTCCATAGGGAACCAGGAATAGGAAGGAAAGAAGTGAGTGTATGAAAGAATAGTCCTTGATGGAGGAATCTCATAGCACCCCATTTTGTGTGGCCTCTCCACTCTCAGCATAATGCTCTCTGCATTACTACAAAATAATTATGAGGGAGGGAGCAAGCAAGGACAGGATCTTCATTTGTATTGTCATTGCAAGTGCCTGAGATGGTCCGCTTTTAAATGACAAAGTAAAAAACAATCATTTTCAACAGAAATTATTTTTTTTCAAAGGAGAAAAGCATTTTTTTAAATTTTAATTTTTATTGGTACATGTTTTCAGTACACAATGATCACATTCCTCATGGGGAGCTGGTACGTGTACATAACACCTCTTAATTCTTTTTGTCACCAGCGTCTCGTCCTCTTTCTCCCCCTCCCTGTTCCTTCCCTCCATCTCTTGGGCTCCTTTCCTTTTGAAAAAGGTCTATCTCCTTATTTCCTATTATCTATCTTTTATTTTGCCCCTTAATTATTTATGCTTTGTGTTTCTCATACAGGAGAAAGCTTGCAATATTTAAGCTTGTGTGTTATTTTAAAATGTATTTCATGGCTCTTCAGCTTCCTAAATAGAAAATATGTACATGAATTGAGAAAAATACAAACATACAAAACCCTGATAATTATCCTGGCAAATGGGATGCTTTCCATGAACTAGCTAATATTATTAATAACTCAAGCTTATACATACAAAGATAAGTGTTTCTCCATTACAATGCTGACTTCTGTTAAGGTGTAGATTAAATTCCTGGCACACAGCAGGCCCTTGATAAATGCTTGTCAGACTAAAGTGGCCTCAGATCATTGTGCTGTTAGAGGTCTTGAGTCTTTTTTTTTTTTTAAATTCATGTTCTGCTTTCTTGCCATTAGCTTTCATTGTTGATTGTGCTCAGTATAACATGATGGAGAATAAATATGATGCAGCTGGAAAACAGAGTGTTGCAAGAAATTCTAGGCTGTGGATGGTGTTGAAGCCAGAGAAGTTGTTGACAACCACACTGGCCCCTGGCCTGCTGTGTCTTAGGTCTGACAGAATGGGAGACATCACATTTCCTTTCAGCTTTGGTTCTCTTCATGTCTGCAATAGACTATAGCACACTAAGCACAAAGTCAGCAGGTCTGACTCAGGCGCGTCGGGGACATCCTGTTCTATAAACATCTGTCACGAGTGAAGCCAAGTAACCCACGTCATTAGTGGCCGCATTTCAACAGCTATAAATTGCTTCATACTTTCAGCTTAGAACCACTGGCAAAATTCTTACTTTTTAAAAGTTCCACTGCTTAAAAATACTGTTTTTAAAAATACAAACAATATACATATTCTGGAAAAGGCAAATATGAATGAAGAAGAAATTAAGTCATCTATAATCCCGTCATTCAGTGAAAGCCATTAATAACACGCTATGACCACCTATCTCTATATACTTTTTCTTTACAGCTTGGAATTATGCAACGCTGTAGTATTTTATGACTTAAAATGATCACAGTCCTCTCATTCATGTAAGACCAAGCACGAAGGAAAATCTTCCTTTTCCAGGCCACACCTTCAAGTTTAATCTTTTACAGCCATCTTTCTTGGTGGGTCATAATATATGCTCAATAAGTATTTGCTAGCTAGCTGAAGAATAAATTAATTTGAGCTTTATATCTTGGAAGATAGACTCATGATCTATTGTTGGCTCCATGTTATTTAAACCATGGATACAGTGGTTGGCTCACCAACCAACTCCTTCGTATAAAAGCATAAAGCAATTGATCATCAACACCATGTAATTAGAGAGTTAAAAGGAATATTAGAGTAATTGTGCATAATAAACTATTCCTATTCTTATGAAAATTAAAATCTAAAGTTACTTTTCAGGTGGTTTTGTGCAATCATTCTCTATCCCTGCTTTACACAAACCTGTCATCTATCTCCTTGTTCAAGTGTTTAAACCAGCTTCTACATTAACCTTAGCAAGGAGCAAAATTTGGGTTTATCTCGTTTAAGGGATGAGGTTGAGAATCGACAGGAGTAGAGAGTCACCTAAATTTTAGAATAACCGATACTAGAAAAAATGTTGCTATTTTAGTCCACCTTACTCTACATGAAAATCATTTATAATACAGATTTCCACATCCAAATAAACTCTCGTCATGGTTAGCCATGGGCCCACAAGGGGACTAACATTTCTAGATAGTTGTTGGCCTTGACGGAATTGGCACAAGAAAAATTACCGGCTATTCAAAATAGGGAAGCAATTTGAGTGTAGGATAATTCATACTGCCATGCTGGAATGGACCCGGTTATTTAGAGTAGAACTTAAAATCACAAACTCTTATCTACATCTCTCAACTTACATCCTCCTGGAAAAAATGATTTGACTACATGATTTCTAAGAAAATTGTAGATTCTGAGATGTGATGATTACACATTTACATTTTTACTTAAGGCAGACATAGATAATGCACTGTAATTACATATCAAAGGAATGGGGTGGGGGAGGGTGAGAAAACTGCCAAAAGAAGCTGATTTCAAGTGCGGGGAGATGACAGAAGAGGAATAAAGTAAGTTAAGGAAGTATGGAAACTATGCTCAACTTAATGATGTTCAAAAAGTAAGAACAAAAGAGGAAAAGACTGAAAAACACTTTAATTACCTTGTCAGACAGGCTATGTTTTTTAAACTCCGATGCAGCTCCATACTAAAAGTTACGGTTCAAGGCTTTCTAAATATTACATTTATAAAAGTGTTTGTGAGGTTTTTGAGATGAGATAAATAATTTAATGAAGGAGCTCAAACTCTGGAGAGCAGTAATGTAAAATAAAATGATGACAACTACTGCACACTGAGCATTTACTAAGTGCTTAGAACTATGTGAGGATCTATAGAACCTCAGTTAATCTTCGCAACAATCCTATACAAATGTTACTATTTGTAGATGAAAGGTGTGAGGTGGCCTCATAACTGTTAAGGGCTGATCCAAGAATTGCAACCTGAATTTATCTTTGAAAAACCAGTGACTGTCCCCATAATAGACTGCCTGGGTTCTTGTCTTTGCTCAGCTATTTCCTGGCTTTCACCTGCAACAAGTAATTCAAACTTTCCTTATCTGTACGAGGAAATAGTACTATTTACTTCATGAGATTCTTGGGGGATTTAAATTACATGATGCATGCAAAGTACTTTGACTCTGACTCTTGTACAAAGTGCTAGCTGTTACCCACATTGATTGCACCAGCTTCCCGTGGAAGCAAGGATAAGCCCTGGATCTTTACTTTTTATTTATATTTTAAAGGATTTAATTGACAAGAATTATATATATTCAAGGTGTACAATATGATTATTTGATTTAGGAACTCATCATGTAATGACTATCAAATTAACACATCCATCACAACTCATATTGTACATTAGATCCTTGTGGTTGTTCGTCTTATAAATGAGAGTTTGTATACTTGGAATAATATCGTTCCATTTTCCTCAGCCTCAGCTCTACTCTCTCTATTCTCTCTTTCTCTGAGTTAGACCTCTATTCTCTCTTTCTCTGAGTTAGACTTTTTTAGATTCAAGGTGTAAGTGAGATCAGGCAGTATTTGTCTTTCTATTTCTGTCTTATTTCACTTAACATAATATCCTCCAGTTTCATCCATGTTGTTGCAAATGGCAACATTTTTCTTTTCTATTTTCCTCTCTTCTCCTCTCCTCTCCTCTCCTCTCCTCTCTGCTCCTCTCCTCTCCCCTCCTCTCCCCTTCCCTTCCTCCTCTTCCTCTCTCTCTTTTTCTGTCCTGGGAACTGAACCCAGGGCCTTTGCACTGAACGGCATTCCCAGCCCACTTTTCATTTTGAGACAGGGTCTCACTAAGTCACTAAATTGCTCAGGCTGTGCTGGAACTTGTGATCCTCCTACCTCCATCTCCAAAGAACTGGAATTACAGGCATGTACCACCACCTGGCTACCACATTTTCTTTACACTTATCATCTGGTGGACACTTAGGTTGTTTCCATACCTTTACTGTTGTGAATAATACTGCAGTGAATGTGCGGGGGAAGTTATCTCTTCTAGATGTGGATATCATTCCCCCAAATTTTTATAAGAATCATTTTTTCTAGTGGATAAAATGAAGAAGATGAGTCCAGACTTGTGGCGACCCTCACTCAACATAAACAAAGAGGCCCCTCCCCCAGCACAAGTAAGTAGGCCGTACTGGACACCATTATGCCCCCATCCCCACCATGCAAGGATGAGACCATCCATCAACTCCAAGCTGGCTCTACATTTTGCTTCCTCTTGGCATGGGGCATCTGGGGCAAGAAGTAACCACCCAACCTGATCCTGGACAAGGACAATGCCCATGGAGAGAAGGAAGCAACCAGATCCCACGATTGTCAACATTAAGTCCAAGAGCACACTTAAACCCCTGTGCTGGGGCTTCCATCCAGAAGAGACCAGAAAGTTGACCGTGTTACTCATCTATCAGTGGAAACAAGGACATGTCTTGGCTTCAATAATAACCAAAGTCTGGGGTTAATGGATAGAGGGGCCTCTGGTGCAGAAGGGTGCCTCAAAAACCCACAGGCCCTACAGCTGGTCAGAGAAAATCATGACTGACTTGATCCAAAGACCTCAGATCTTGGAAAAAAACCTATTCATTCAAAAACACAAGAATCTTTTGACTCATTTGAAAATGTTTTTTCTATGTTTTATTATTCTTATCTTTCCTTCATTTGGATTTTTAGGGGTTTGATGTTTTCTTTCCATTTCTTCCTTTTTTAGTTTCTTTTCTCTTTGTTCCTTTGAACTTTTTTCTCTTCCTTCTTATCTTTCATCTCCTGTTTTTGCTCTCTGTTTTGCTTTCTTCTTTTTTTTTGTTGCTTGTTTTTTTCCTGTGACTATTGTCTAACACTATTAATTTCCTTGTGCTCTACAATAGGACCCTCTGTATCTCTTTACTCTCCATCTCAGATCTCATTTATTAATTTCTCAAATTTCCTTTTTTCATTCTGCTGTTCCCCACCCCTTCTACCCCTGCCAGTATAACTGCTAAGCTTTGTGGCTCTCTAGATAGCTCATTAACTTCACACTATTGCTACTGAGTGCTGTTCTATTGTTAGTAGATTTTACTATAGGTATAGATTTAATCTAGTTCTATTTAGTAGATATTTACTATAAATTAATAGTAGGTGAATATTTGGTTTGTCTTAATGTTCATACTATAATCATACATGTCTTTTCTACAGTTAAGGGTGGTACATTACTGGTCCTTAGGGTTTGTTAATACTCAAATTGTATTTGATGATATAATTGATGCTGTTTTTATTACTTTATACAAGGTGACATAGCTGTTGCTATTAATTGGCTTTCTTGGGATGCCAACATCTAAACTGATTTGGGGTCGTTAATAATACTGTGGTCTATTCCTAGAGAACTGGGTACTTGGCCAAATATACCACAATGTCCCATCCCAGAGGTGGTTGGATCCTAGGATAGAGGCAAAGGCCAATAGTTAGCTACACCCCGAAGATGCCACTGAAAATAGACATTAACTGAAGAGGTCTACAAACAATGCTACAACCAACCTACAAGCCTCAAAACAAAACAAACAAAAAATAGAAACACAAGAAAACAAGCCAACAAAAAGCCTCCAAAAACTCCCAATGCCCCCTAAATGAGAGATTGAAAGGGAGGAAACCAAAGCCAAATATCCAAATTATTCAAAATATCAGGGAAGATAACAAAACAGATGAATAAGGAATTTGGCAAGATCACAGAAGATATAAATAAATAGATATTGGGCCAAATAAATAAAATGATTGGTAGGTCTATAGATGAAACTAATAAAAAGGTAGCAGAGTTACACAAAATTATGTAAAACATGAATGAGTAGCACAGAAAAGAATTAGAGTCCATAAAAAGACTTCAAATAGAAATTCAGGAGATTAAATATTCTATCCAAACATGGGCAAAAAAAGTGATCAGTGTGAGGAACCTCAGAACTAGAAGACGTGGCTGTTGTCGGTGACTAGTTAATGAGACATACCTTAAAAACAAAAGGAGAACATGAAAAATGGATCCAACAGCACCTAGACAATGCAAAGAAGACTAATCTAAGATTATTTGGAACTCGTGAGAAATCAGAAGACAGCACAAATGGCATCAAAAACATGTTTACTGAAATAACAGAAGAAAACTTCCTAAATAAGGGAAAAGAATTTAACACATAGATTAGTGAGGCATATGAAATGCCCAAAAAAGACAATCAGGAAAGAACTTCTCCACAATGCATCATGGTCAAAATTCCAGAAGCCCAATACAAGAACAGATCACTTATAAAGGTAAACTGATTAGAATTACAGCAGACTTCTTAACACGAACCTTAAGAGCCAGGAGAGCTTGAAGTGAAGAGTTTCAAGCCCTAAAAGAAAACGATTTCCAACCCAGGCAGATATACCTTACAAAACTGTCTTTCAAAATTGATTGAGAAATAAAATATTTTCATGATAAAGAATACCTATAGAAATTCATGACCACAAAAGCAGAACTTCGAACAATTCTGAAGGATAACCTAGAAAGAGACATTGAAGCTAGCAATGGAAAAAGTCTAACAGAAGGAAAACACTAGGTGGGATGAGCAGTTAAACTGAAGGGAAAAACAGGGAATCAGCAAGAGGAAAACAAGGCAATGGCACGAAGTCGACTGGAAGAATGGATGAAGAAACAAAATCCAACGATGTGCTACATACAAAAAACAAAATTAACCCAAAAAGAAACTCGTAGGCTAAAAAAATCAAAGGATGGAAAACAATATTCTATGCAACGAGAACTGCCCCCAAAAGCAGGTGTAGTTCTCCTATATTCAGACAAACTGGACTTGAATTAAAATTATATTGTGCATATTATCAGCTCATAGCACAATGAAACTAGAAATCAATGACAAAAGAAACCACAGAAATTATGCAGATACATGGAAACTGAATAATATACTCTTAAATAAACAATGGGCTACAGAAGAAATCAAGGAAGAAATAAGACCATTTCTAGAACTAAATAATAATGCCAGTACAGCACACCAGAATGTATAGGAAGTAATGAAAGCAGTCCTAACACGAAGTGACAGGAATGACCACATCACAAAAACAGAGCATGCCCAGATGAATAACCTGAAAATGCATCTCGAATTCTTAGAAAAACAAGAACAAGAACAATCGATACCCAAATCTAATGCAAGGAAGGAAATTATAAAGATCAGAGCAGAAATCAGGGAAATTGAGAGAAAAAAAGTACAAAGAATCAATGAATTGAAAAGTTGCTTCTTCAAAAGAGTCAATAAAATAGACAAACAATGAGGCAATCTGTCAAAAAAAAGGGGAAAAACTCCAATTAATAAAATAGACAAACACGGAGGCAATCTGTCAAAAAAAAGGGAAAAGACTCCAATTAATAAGGGAAATGAAAAAGGTGAAATCACATTGATAATGTTGAAATAAAAAAAAAGATTATTATTGTTTTTTTGAGGGAAGATCTTATTTTGCAGTTTAGGCTGGCCTTGAACTCACTTATGTAGCCCAGGCTGGCTTCAAACTCATGGCAGTCCTCCTGCATCAGGCTTCTGAGTGCTAGGATTACAGGCGTGCTCTACCATGCTCAGAACTCAAAAAGGTTATTAACAACTACTTTGCAAACCTCTATACCAATAAATTGGAAAATTCAGAAGAAATGGATACATTCTGAGATATATCTGAATTATCAAAACTGAAGCAAGAAGATTGAAAAAACCTGAATAATCCAATAATAGGCAATGAAATTGAAGGAGAAATAAAAAAAAAAATCTACCAACTAAGAAAAGCCCAGGTCTGGATGAATTCACTGTTGAATTCTGCAAAAACCTTAGGGAAGATCTAACACCAATACTCCTCAAGCTCTTTAATGAAATTGAAAGAGAAGGAATACTCCCAAAGTCATTCCTGGAAGGGACCATTACCCTGATTCCAAACCCAGGCTAGGATCCAAACAAAAAAGAGAACCATAGACCAATTTCATTAATGAATACAGATGCAAAAATCCTAAACAAAATCCTGGCGAAGAGAATGCAATGAATCTCAAAACAATTATACACCATGACCAAGAAGGCTGTATCCCAGTAATGCACGGATGATTCAACACATGCAAATCAATAAATGTAATACATCACATAAACAGAAGCAAGGACAGAATCACGTTATCATCTCAACAGATGAAGAAAAAGCCTGTGCCAAAATCCAATATCCTCTTATGATAAAAACACTGAAGAAAATAGGTATAGAAGGACCTCATCTCAAACTGATAAAAGCCATTTAGACAAACCTACTGCCAACATCATATTAAATGGGGAAAACTAAAAGCTTTTGCTCTAAAATCAAGAACAAGAAAAGGATGACCACTATCACCACTCCTGCTCGACATAGTAGTCAAAACATTAGGAAGAGCAGTTAGGCAAGAGAAAGAAATAAAAGTGATATGTATAAAAAGAAAGAAGTCAAATGATCACTATTTGCAGATGACAAGACCCTCTACATAGAAGACTGAAAAAAAATCCTCCCAAAGACTCATAGAATTGATAATGAAGTTCAGTAATGTGGCAGGATAGCAAAATCAAACAAGAAAAATCAATAGCATTCCTGTACAGTAATAATGAACCCACTGAGAAAGAAATTAGGAAAAAAAATACCATTAACAATCACCAAGAAAAATTAAATACTTGGGAATTAATCTAACTAAGGAAGTGAAGGGCCTCTATAATAAAAACTACAGTACTCTAAGAAAAGAAATCAAAGAGGATGTCAGAAAATGGAAAAATATCCTCTGTTCCTGGATAGGCAGAACCAATGTAGTCAAAATGGCCATACCTCCAAAACTGATATATAGATTTAATACAATCCCAATCAAAATATCAACAGCATCTTCACAGAACTGGAGAAAACAATCCTAAAATTCATATGGCACCAGAAGAGACCCAGACTAGCAAAAGCAATCCTGGGTAACAAGAGCAAAGCAGGAGGCATCACAATCCCAGACTTGAATATATATTACAAAGCAACGGTGGAAAAAAAAAAAAAAAAAAAAAAAAACCATGGTACTGGCACAAAAATAGGTATGAGGAGCAATGGATCAGAATGGAGGATGCATGATGCATAAGTCAGTCCAAGCCAATTCAACTATTTGGTCTTTGACAAAGGGGCCAAAAACATATATGATGTAAGGATAGCCTCTTTAATAAATAGTGTTAGGAAAACTGGCTATCCACATGCAGAAGAGTGAATTCCGTATCTCTCACTGTGTACTAAACTAAAATCAGAGTGAATCGAAGAACTAAATGTTAAAATAGAAATGCTTAACCTTCTGGAAGACAAAATAGGTCAAACTCTTGAAATCACAGACATAGGCAAGGACTTTCTGAATAGAATCTCTGTTGCACAAGTAATAACATGAAGAATCAACAAATGGGACTATATCAAATTCAAAACTTCATGCACACCAAGGAAAATGACCAACAGTGTAAATGGACAAGTGACGAAATGAGAATTGCCAGCTATACCTCAGACAGAGGACTAATATCTAGACTATATAAAGAATTTAAGAAATAGACCTCCCCAAATAAAAGATCCCAATCAAAAAATGGACAAGTGAAATGCACAGATATTCCTCAGAATAATAAGTAAAAATGGCCAATAAATACCTGAAGAAATGCAAATTAAAATGACACTCAGATTCCATCCTACCCCAGAAATTATGGCCATCATCAAGAAATCAAATCACAAAATCTTTGGGGGAAGAAGGATTCCTTTTACATTGTCAGTGAGAATGCAAAGTAGTACAGCATGGAGAGCTCTTAAAAAACTAAAACTAGAGATTCCATTTGACTCAGCTATTCCCTTTCTTAGGTACCTTCTTGAAAGAATTAAAGACACATTACAGTGATCCGCACTATTCATAATAGCTAAAACTGGAAGAAGCCTGTATGTCCATCAACAGATGAATGGATAAAGAAAATGTGACATTTACACACAGTGGAGTACTACTCTGCCATAAAGAAAGATAAACTTGAGTCTTTTGTAGGTAAATGGATTCACTTTGAGACCAAAGTAGGCACACGAACTTAAATATTACATGGTTTCATTTATATGAGAAAACTAAATCATAAATTAAGAACAAAATAAGAGAGATAACAGGAAGTAGGGAGACAGGTCTTGAAGGACAGGGCAGGGAGGAAAGGGAAGGGGAATAAAAGGAATTAAGATGTGTTATGTATGTGTACTAACTCCACGCAAGGAATGTAAATGTTATGTGCTGGAAACACAGAATAATAAAAAATGAAGAAGTTGGATGATATAATCTTACAAGGACCTTTCATCCTCTATCATTACTATTTTCTGACAAAGCAACTGTGAGTATCCAGAAATACCTCCGACTTGCATCAGGAATAAGAGATGAAGAAGTAGGGAAAGCAGAGCCACCAGTTGCTGCCGGCCTCTGGGGAAAGGACAAGAATTGGGCAATATAACTCAGATTTGTGGGTGTCAACCTCAGCTCCCAGGACAAAGCCCAAGTGCTATGGAGGTCTTTATCATTATTTATGCTCAGTATCATCTTCACACTATTTTGAGAGCTGTTCTTATCTCCTTTTTGGAATTATAATACCCAGAAGACTTTTCACTTATTTCTTCTTTGTCTCTTAATCTTGCAAAAATATATTCAGATACGAATGCTTCTACATTTATTGTAGTCCACCCCACAAGAATATATATCCTGCAAGTAGACTGATTTGTCATCTCTGAATGACAGCTCTGATATGTGGAGTTTGACTGTTTCCAAGGGTTTGCTTTATTGTGTGTAGTTTGTGCTTCTTTTCCCAGCTACTGAGTACATTTGGCTGTGCTGGTATTCTGTTACCATGACAATTTAACGTCAAAGAAAATCCATGGGAAGAAAAAGGAACCTATGTAATATGGTGAGAGTTGACCTACCAGTTTTGCAACTCAAAACACATCATTATAGCAGGTTGCACTGACATATTGTGACAATTAGGAACAATTATTTACCCAGTCCATCACATTTCTATCAACATGGCTTTTGTTAAAACTGTGTTCAATCTGCAACATCGGAATTTAAAAATTCCTCTGGAGGCCTGGAATACTTGAGAAGGGAGCAGGAAGGAAAAGCTGAGGGATACATTTGGCTCAGGGTCATAGGTGGGAGAGCTGATGTTAAAGATACACATTGATTCCAATTCTTCATTTAAAATATAGAGCAAAAAAATTCTCCCAAAGTAAACATCACAGTTCATAAATTCAGTTTTCATCAATATGAATGATAACTCCCTGGATAGAATGTGGGCTTTATGGTCCCTGGGTGGGAGGCTATTTACTGTCTTCTGTCCTTTGATAGAGATTTTCTTTGGAGATAAAGGTATAGATGGTCTTATATTGATTATGCTACCAAGAGCTCAGGGTCATTCAAGCTCAAACAGTAGCCAATAGTTTGCCCGTAGGGACTTTCTGGTATGCCCATCTCAGCTTCCCGCAACTAAAACTAATTACTTGATGTAGTTGACTTATACGGAAAAGACTTATTTTGGCTCATGGTGTTGGAGCTTCCTCTCGAGGACCGGAACAGTCATTGCTGCGGCCCCCTGATTAAGGTGCCCAGCGGCAATGGTGGGAGTGTGTGGCAAAGCAACCCATTCGCTTCACAGCCAGGATGCAAAAGAGAGTGAGAAGGGGGCCAGGGTCCCATAATCCCCTTCAAGAGCTCTTCTCCCATGACATAAGGCCTTGAACTAGCCCCTCCTTCTGATTAGTGCCACTCTGGGGACAAGCCCTGAACACACGGGCCTTGGGGGGGAACATTTAGTATCTCAACTATCAAACCTACTCACTCCAAGTCCACTGTGCCTACACTGCCCTGTCCTCTCGGCAAACGTCCCGTCTGGATTCAGTAGCTTTCCCCCTCCCTCTCGCTGAAATATGACTCTGACTTCCCAAGAATTAGAAAATTATAAGGATTTTCTTGAATATTGTTTCCACCTCCACTACTGTATTCATCTACTCAGTAGATAGATCTGAGTGCCCACCTTTTCAGACATCCTATATAGGCTTATCCTCTGCAACTTACGAATCAATCACTTATCCACAATTTATCATTCAAGTGCTCATTTAGTTTAAGCCCCTCTGCTGTGGATTACATGTTCCCTCTAAAACTCCTGTTGAAATGTAACTGTCGTCTTGATGTTGTTAAGCAGTGAAACTTTAAGGAGTGATTAGAAGTCACCTAATTAGAATGGGGTCACGCCATCATCACAGGAGTGGGCTCGTTTTCATGGGCGTGTCCCTGGTAAAAGGATAAATCCAGTCTGCATCCTCCCATCCACATATTTGTTTGCCCTTCCTCCTTCTGCTGTAGGATCATGCAGCCTTGAAAGGTCCTCCCCAGGCTCCACAACTGTGAGAAACGAATTTCCTTTCTGGATAAGTTGCCAAGTCTGTGATATTCTGTTACAGCAGCGGAAAATGGACTAAGAAAACCTCCATGTGGAGGAGCTCATTATTCTTTAAGACAATCTGTTACGGCTTCAGAAAGTTTTGCTAGAGTGTTTATTTTTGAGACAAAATGTAACTTCCTGACATTTTGTTTCTGCCCATTAGTCTTATTTTTTTAATTTTTTCATGGGATAACCCTTCAAATATTTGAAAATGGCTATTGTGTTCCTTCCGAATTATCCCTTTACCAATGGAATGATATCTTATCTCCGCTACCATTTTTAATATGACAAAGCAGTGAATCCTTTACTTTCATCTGAACATCTAAAAACGTTGTACCAGAAAAGCCAAAAATAATCCCTTAGTTATAGTCAAGTTGCCCATTGAGAGGAACAGCACAATTATATGTATATTAGTCTGTTTTCTGTTACTACAATGAAATAGTTAAGGTTGAGTACTTTATAAAAAAAAAATAAAAGACTTGCTTATCTCCCAGTTTGGGAGTCTGAAAGTCCAAACAGTAGGACGTTGTCTCTGGCAAGTATCTCCCTGTCTGTGTCATGCCATGGTGGACAGCATCATGGTAGAAACAGATCTGAAAGGGAAACATCACTTTGCTCCACCCTACTTCTTATCCACAGTCAACATACAAAGAGGATTAAGCAAGGTCACACCTCCTTTTAGGGAGGTGTGAATATTTCTGTTACTCCCTCAAAATTCCATATGAAGAGAATAATGAGTAACAGGTGGACACAGCCACAGAAAGGACTAAGCAGTTCATTCTCCAGCTAGACTTTTGCTCTTCTCTCCCATACTTCCACCCACGTCACCTTAGTGAGATTCAGCTGTTGTCAAATCATCTGCTCTTTCTGTGTTTCCACTATCCTGAACTCACTTGCTTCTTGCCAAATCCATACCTAGTTACTGATAAAGACTGAAGACTTGAGCCACTTGATTTAACTAGCTCCACCATGATTTATTTAGCCAGTCTGGGGCAGTTGACTACTCTCTTCTGGACCCATTTTCTTCAATCACAGAATGAAGATAATACTAAACACTTCCTAGAGCAGAAGTAGGGCTTGAGTGTGTTATCTTATTGTAACATCCTTTACCAAGTGCCTTGCACATAGTAAGCATAGTGCCTTGCCCTAGTCATATCCTAATAGGTTGGCTTATTTTTATTTTATTATTATTACTAATTACAGGCATCACTTTGTGGATCTTTTTTATTTATTACTCTTGTTCAGATTCTAAAGGAAATTGTTTTGTTTCCTTTTTGACATTCTTTTCTAGTTCTTTTTTCCCTCCTTCAATTATTCTCTTTGAAAGTTAGTAAGACTAATAGCAGCTGATAAGAACAGAAGCACTGCCAGAGACACATCAAAGTGAAGGGAAGCAACTCGCTTTAAAGAGAAGTTAGACAACAAACAAAATGAGTGCTATTAATCTTTAGAGAGCCGAGAAATAATCTATTGAGATTACCCCATTTTCTCATTTTCACTCACTTCCACTCTGGCTTCTGTTTCTAGCAATGCCACCAAAAGAGCTGTGGCAACTGTCAGCAGTGGTATCCACTTCCGTAAGTCAGGGGACATTTTCTGCTCATGATCTTGCCTCACCTCCTTGGTGGTATTCGACAACCATGACTACTTCATTCTTGAAACTTCCTTCTTCCCACAGCTTCTATGACACCACAATATCCTGGACTTCAAAACCCTTCTGTTTACTTCTTTTCAGACTTATTTAGATCATCCTCTTTGGTTTGGAATATTGGGGTTCCCCAAGGAGTCATCACAGAACCTCTCCTCATTCTGTACTCTTGACCCACAATATTTTCCATCTGAAACTTCACTAATAATCTAGACATTGAGGATCCCAATTTGCATCAATTCAAAATATCTTGGTGAGTTCTCTGTGTGTTTTCCCGACTGCCTACCTGACTATCTCCACTTCGATGTTCCAAGCACGGTGTGTAAGAACAAACTCGTGATATTTCTCTGAGTACGTGGCCTTCTGCACTGTTTCTAATTTTAGTTATAGGCATAACCATTCATCGAGTTACATAAACCAGAAACCTAAGAAATCTCCCGTGTACCTGCCCCCCATACCCAATTCATTAGAATTCTCCAAAGTACCTCTAGAATCTGTTTTCTTTTCACTATTTCTACTTTCCTATCCTAGTCTGAGCTACCATCAAGTCTCATTCACAACACTGAAAAAGCTTCCAAGCTGTTTACCTACATCTACTTTGTATACCCTGCCAAAAATCTGTCCACAGTGCTACCAGAATGAGTAAACACACACACACACACACACACACACACACACACACACACACACGCATGCATACACAATTGTGTTATTCCACTGCTTTTAGGCTAAAGAGCAACACCATTACACAAAGGATGACTCCTTCTCTAGTATTCTCTGCCACCTGTCCCTTCAACTCCTGTGCTCCGGCCTTTTTCCCATTTCTCGGCCAGGGAAGCACCTCTTTAGACCATCACACTGTTAAAAATCCCCTTAAAATCCCCTCTGTCCCATACACACCCTCACTACACCCAGTACATATCACTGAGAGAGCTCACTTCAGATCTCAGGGAAGTTCTATCTTGCTGATCACCCCCAGCCCCAGTGTAGCTCAGGTTCCTTTATCACACACTTTTAGAGAATATTACATTTTTTTCTTCAAAGCATTTACCTAGATTTGTGATTATGTATCCATTTAGCACAACTTTGCTTGATTTTAACATCTGCCTCCCCTGCGGAACAAACCTTGAGAGGAATGGGATCCAACCACTGTATCCTCCTGTCTAGGTCACTCACTGTCTTAGGTGCTCAAATGATATTTGTAAATTATGTTTTTCACCATTTTAAGGGGGAAATCAATCAGTACTTGTTTATTAATCCAATACTCTAATGAAATCTGTTTTCCAGTGGATGTCAAGATTTCTAGATACATCTTACAAATCTGTTTTAAATATGTTTTCTCAACTTGGAACTTGTACAGTATTTTACTGTTTTCACCCCAAATGCTTGGTATATCAGTCCATTATAGGTTAAACTGCCTTTATAGCATGTTTTCTATGCATCTGCATGCCCTGGAGACTTTGTCAGGAAATGCAGATTCATAGATCCTCTGCAGAGCTAATGAATCTCTACATCTCCGCGTGAAGCCAAGGAATCTTCATTTTTAATAAGCGCTACTATGTTATCCTTCTGCACATCAAACCTGAGAACAAACAAATGAAGGGTTTAGACTCAAGGAAATGCAGATAACCTCAACTTGAAATATGTCGTGTGCCAACCTTTCACACCATTCACCAGGCACGAGGTAGATAGTTTGTTTGCTGAAGTTGTTTCTCTTTTTCAGCCTCTTTGTGGAATGACCTCGGCTGCCAATACTCCAGTCAAGCTCTTACCCCTACAGCAGGTCAAGGGTTTGCTTGCGGGAGTTATCCTTCCTTTTCGGTCTAGCTGTGTAATGGGCCATTGACTGCCAATATGAGAGTGGCTCATTTGAAAATGTTCATGACTCAGAGAGTAAAGCCTGCTTCTAAGTTAACTATGTTCTTTGAAAAGCTCACATTTTTCTTCTATACACAAATAGGAACAATAATTACAAAACCCCCAAATTTATGGTTTTCCATAGACTTAACCCCAAACCCCATGCCAAAGGAATTCCAATAAGGCATATAAAACAATGAGCCAAAGATTTAGCCAGAAGTAGCTCCTGACTATAAATTTGCATTTAAAAATTCAAATTTAAGTCCTCTTTTTTTAAAAAAAAATATGCAACTTTGGGTTCAAAATTGTTTTCGGCCAGCTTAAGAAGACTGACAAATGAGTTTGTTTTTTATTAGTCAGGAAATGAGGCCTCCCACCCACACACCTTTAACCTCTATCCAGTTTCCTTGTCAAAAAGACTCATGTTTTGAGCACTGTCTCTGGCAGAAAAGACATATTATTTCCTATTTTGTCATAAAATGCAGGTATCAGACACTTTCTAATGTACAAACAGAAAGAAAAAATAAGACAAACATTTGTTCCCTAAAGTCAGCTATTGGGTGTCTGTCTGCCCAGTGGGCTGATGTGATTAGGAGGCAAACTCCTGAAAGTTGAAAACTGAAGAGCAAAACATTTAGCTGCTTTTCACATGATCTCTTCCTCCATGGTGGAGATGGTTGTAGGAGATGCAAATGAGTCAGAGAGCAGAGTTCACTTGGCATTCTATCCTCCAAGTTTCCTTTTCTGGTACCTTTTGTTTTCCAGGACCACCAGGTACCTATTCATCTACTTATTTGTGTGTTTGCCAATGAACCCAAAATAAGAAACCATTCTTAGCCATATGGATTCTTGGGCATATAGATAAGAATCAAAGGACTGGGGTTATGATGAAAACAGATTCCTAAAGCTGGCTGTGGAAGGACTGATTTAAGGAGTGTGTAGTCTATTAGGTCCTGCTGTTGATTCACAGTTGAACTATTAAGAATTATAGGCCATAAAGTTTTAGTCAAGCAAGATGAATAAGGTTTGGAGATCTGCTGTACAACATTGTACCTAGAGCCAACAATAATACATCGAATACTTAGACATGTGTTGAAAAGTCAATCTTATATTGTTATTACTAAATAAATTGTGGGCAAATTGTTTCTGGGTGAAGGTTCAAGACTACCAATCTCCAAATGTTCTAAATTTACAATCTTTGTCAAGGAAAGATTTTTGATAAAATGCCCACATTATAAATATTTGCTTATTTATAAATTATATGTATGTGCTATTCTAGATTTGCATTATTAACATTATACAATGTAAGTAAAAATAGACATGAAATTAGTCCACTGGACTCTTGAAATAGTAATACCAAAGTATTCTCCATTTCTCCGAATATTGTATTATTGCACCCAACTTTGGAGAACGTTGTTTTAAACAAAGAATTGCTTTTGTTATATGTGTTTTATGGGATAGACTGATGGTAGCTTTTATCATATGTATTTCTCAGGAGTTTGGGCCACTGAGTTTTAGTTGGATAGCAACAGTGAACCTGTTCACGTTGGTGTGGGAAGGACCCCATTAAGAATCATCAAAAGATTCACAACAGAATTGCTTATAATAGGAAAGCAAGGGAAACAATGGTTAAATAATAGACCATTGATTAAATAAATGATGCTATACCTGTACAATAAAATTTTTGTTTCCAATGAAAATGAAGATTTCAAAGGTGCCACGGGGAGCTATGTAGTTCGAATTGTGACCTCCCAAATTTATATGTTGAAGTTCTAATCCTGAGTACTTCAAAATGTGACTTTATTTAAAAATAAAGTCATTGAAGATACAATCAATAGAGATGAAGTCATCCTGGAGTAGGGTGGGTTTCTAATCCAATATGACTGGTGTCTTTAGTTTTTAAAGGGTGGGTATGTATGCACACAGGAAGGTAGCCATGGGATGATCAGAGTTATGCTGCCTCAAGCAAAAGAAGGCAAAGAGTGCTGCTGGAAATTCACCAGAAGCTCAGACAGAGGCCTGGAACAGAGAGATGTCCCTCACAGCCCTCAGGAAGAACCAGCCCTGAGGATACATTGATCTCAGACTTCTAGCCTCCAGAACAGTGACATTATAAATTCCTGCTCTTTAAGCCAGTCAGTTCATGGTACTTTGTAACAGCATACCTAGTAGACTAATATGTGTAATATGCTATGGCATCATGTTAAGTTGAAAAGATTTCACATAAATTGTCCATGTGGTATGACACCAGTTGTGTGTGTGCTCACGTGCATGAGTACACATACAGAGATAAAATCTAGAAATGCCACTGTTTATTTCTCAGTTAGGGGTATTTTTGATAATCATTTCTTTTTCATTTCTTCTATATTTTCTAAATTTTCTGCAAGACTGTTTTTATATAAACATTTATAATTCCTGAACTTCTCATTAATTTTGTAACAAAAAGTCTTCTAAAAATATTTATTTTTTAGCTAGTAAAGAATGAATTACTGAAGAGAAACTGGTGACCAGATAATTCAATACAGAAATTTGGGGGGTGAGCGGTTTCCTTCGTGTGCTGTCTGAGTTCTCGGCGGAGAGTCAGGACACACGCAAGATCTCCAATATTCACTCCTGTTCATTATCTGCTTGGTCGCTCCTTGTTCCTCCCTCACCCATGAACTCCCACTGTCACGTAAATCACCATTTACTTCCATAAACTGCTACCTTATCTGTAAATGGAGAATAACATGGGTACTCTGCTTCCTTCACACCAAACAAAATAATGTGTACTGATGAGACAGTACTGATGAGATCTAAAGCCCAGGACCATGAAGTGCTAGTTGTGCTAGTAACGATGCTTTGGAAGGGCAGTGAGAAATCCTGACTTAGCTACCTGGCCTGATTTAAACAAAAGACAACCGGGCACCCTGTCATGCAGTGGGTGCCCCACTGAGGCAGCAGCCGCCACCTCCACCAGCTCAATGTGACACAATGGTGGGAATGAAAGGGTCACTGACCCATTGCTGATATTCAGAGACCCTGTCTTTCTAATATGAAACAGTTTTGGCTTTGGGATTCTTGGTTTTAAAAGATTGCCCATTTCCACATCTCCTTTTATGAACCTAGGTGCCCAGAGTTTGGGCTCTTTTATAGCCGACTCCCTGCTTGGCCTCAAAACTCTTCCAAACTTTGGTTTCTTAATCCCCACCTTTTCTTTAACAAGTGAGCTGGAGTACTAATGCTAAGTGCAGCACCGTATACATAGTAGATTTTAATCAGACTTCCACTCGGCAGGACCCCTGCCATTTCCTGTTACACGATGGCCTTCAGAAGGAGCTCAAGAACTGTTAGCAACTTAACGGGTGTATTTTGAAGAAAAATCTATAGTAGCCGCCCCCTCATTATACATGGAGATATGGTTCAGACCCCCAGTGGATGCCGAAACCTTGGAAAGTAATAACCTGTCCGTACTATGTCTTTTCTGTGTGCCTCAGAGTCTACTGCTGCCACATAGCACCAGAATGAACCTGTCCTTTCAGGTTTCATGCCCTGGTGCCTCCTTCGCATCACAACTCTTCCATTTTGGGGCCATTACTTAATAAAACGTGTATTACTTGACCATAAGCACTGCAATGCCATGACGAGTTGAGCAGACAACTGCGACAGTGCCTAAGTGACTAACAGTGGGTAGTCACACAGCACGGATAAGCTGGACAAAGAGATAAGTCGTGTCCTGCTCTGAATGGAGCCGAGCGGCTTGAGATTTCATCACACTGCTGGGAAGAGCATGAGTTTAAAATATATGAATTGTTCATTTCTGGAATTTCCCATTTAATATTTTCTGACCATGCGTAACTGAAATCACAGAAACCAAAACTTATGGATGAGGTGGGGACTGTATTTCTATCCCTGGCCCCTCGCATGTAATGTTTTCCAAAAAGAAAATATGTTTCCAAGAGAGATAGAAGTAAAAGGTGGAAGTCTACATCTGGGTGAATGGTCATGGGGGAGATTAAACATCCTGCAATTTTAATAAATTCCTGGAAACCAGAAAATAATAATAGGTGGACAAAGACATAGCTAAGGATAAAGGTCACTAAGGTCATTAAAGCTGCAGAGATGTTAATCTGTCTTTACATAGCAAACACCAGTTTTGTTATGTATCCTGAAGTTCAAAGCTTTTCATATTTCTCATAGTTCCATAATTCAATTGCATCCGCTCTGTGGCCCCATCCCATTAGCCCGGCAGGAAATTCCATCTTAGTCATTAGCATGGTTTCTCTCCTCGCCTAAGTTCATGCAGAAGCTACACAGATCGAAATGTTTGTGCGGGGTCACCCTGCCATTCTCCTGAGGTGTTGGGAGAAGGCGGGATGTATCATGTTATTTGGGGACCACTGCACTCACAATACTGGTTACCCTGCTCTGGTCTTCCAACACACTCTCAAAGTTTTCCAGGTCTGTGGATGTTGCTGCCTATTTTTCTTGCTCCAGAATTCCTTAGAACTCACAGAGAAATCCCTTTCTTCCTGGAGCTACTTCTTTGAAAACAAAGATCTCTTAAAAGCCCTGATGTCCCTTTGGGCACAGTAGCGGGAAGAAGGTGGGCTGGAGACCAAGGAAAAGACATTCACACTTCTTTATTCCATGCTACTCGGAAGAAAACACACAACACCTCAGCAAATAACCTTATCGTTCTTCAAATAATGAAAGGTTAGAGGCCCAGGTGCTTTTAGAGATTAAGTCAAACCTGAATCGTAGGAGAGACCCAGCTAGACACTAGGCCAATGGCGGCCACAGTGCTTATCTCTGCTAAGACTGGCATTGACACTTACTGAACCATAAAAATGACAACTTCCTATTACCTAGTGAGGGTAAGCGGAGTCCACGCAGAGCAGGCCACCAAGGAGCATGGATCTGCTGGTACAGTGACAGACCAGACTCCGGAATTTCTGCCGCCAACCATCTGGGCTACCATAGTCTCCCTCTTTGCTTTCATTTATCTGTTTTATTCAAGGAAATTGCATAGGAAGTTGACACGACAGAACTGCGTTATGGTACAAACCACAACCCCAGGGCCTAGAGGCCAGACATGAAAGGTTTCCTGGGTAGTGACACACAAATTAACGAGATTCAGAGTTTCATGGTCTAGGCTGCGTGACCCATGGGTGACACCAGCGCAAGCATGACACAGCACACTGTCTGATGAGTCCAAAGCCCTCTCCGTCAGGGACTGAGATAGACAGCAGGCAGCTGGGCAGGCTGTGATTAGGTTTCTCATGATCTGATGCTGTGTAACATTTACGGGCCATTTCTCATCAGGGGTAGCTTAGTGACAATGACAAGTGTTTACTGTCTTCCTCGTTTTATTCCCAAAGGTACTAGTCCACCTTGGGGGAAGAGCACCCATGTACATTTCTCACTTCCTTCATGCATTCTGTGTGGAGGACTCAGTTCACGGCCACCATCTCTTTGGCTGGTTCCTGTGATCTTCTTTCTAGCAGGTCTCTCTGGTCTGATCTTTACTGCAGCTGTGGCTGTAGACCACAGTGATACCCACTTTGGAATATTTGGTGTATATTCTTTCAGGTTTTTGTTCTATGTGTATATAAATTTATAACCACCCCCAAAACAAAACAAAACAAAAGATAATATTGTATATGCTGATCTGGCTCTTCTTCTGTCTGACTTTACTTTCTAAAAATACTGATCTGATTAGGCCAAATTCTATGACATTGATGGGTCAAGGTCAAAAGGTCACGCAGACAGGCGTGACTCTGGATGCTCTTTTGTAGCCCTTTGCTTTGTGTGGTGAGGTGACCGACTGGAAGGTGGCTCTGTGGAGTGAGTCAGAGTCTCGCCATCTCTTCTGTTCCTCTTATTGTTTGATCCAACGTGTTTGTTATTTGGGTCACACGTGGTCAGATTTAGACTTCTGGTGGAGTGAACCCACCTACCCTTGAATCCACATCTCACAATGCACCAGTGTGCTGGGAAGCTTTTAATTGAAAGAGCAACCACAAACAGATGATACTATAGCCGTATCTGAGGTGGGATTGTATTTGCTCCATGTACTTCTTTCCTTCACAGGCTTAAAGGGAAGATAGAGTGGGAGGGCTGAGAAAGGAGCTCAGCATTCCAGGGTCCCATGGTTGTCATGTCATTTGCTACTGTCATCTTGCCTGATATTCTTTACTGTCATTTACAAAGGGTGATTGGAAAATACTGTGAATGTTTAAATTTGAAAAAATTTATTATGGGAAAAAAAAACCCACATTGTCAAGAACAGTGCTTCAAGTGTGCTTCAAGCAAGGGGGAATATATTGAGTGGAATTAATGGCAATGTGTCTTTTACCGTAATAAACTTTTAAATGTAAGTGTTCCCTGTATTTTGTGGTCACACCCCCTTGATCAAACATTTCCAGCAATTTCTACCAAATAAAAACATGATGGTGCGTCCTCATACATTTGATTCACTAGATATGGTGGCGAGCAACTTCTGGCTCTTCCCCAAAGTCAAAACGATCATGAAAAGTAAACACTTTGAATCAGTTCAGGACATCAAAGCAGCCACGACAACATAACTAAAGACACTCACAAAAGGCGGCTTCTAGAACTGCCACAGGGAGTGGCGAGAATGCTCAGATGGTTTGGAAAAGGGGGAGGATATGGAGGGGGATCAAAGGGCAATGTGCCTCCTACTGTAATAAACTTTTAATAACTTTAAACACTCGTTGCATTTTGTGACCACTCAGCACATGCCACGCTGCACAGGAGTATCTCCCCTTGGTGTTTCAAGCTAGCATGGCAGTGAATGCTGAGATCCCCCGGCGCCCCCGGGATTTGCAGATCTATGCCTTGGAGTTCCACCTGCTGTCGGTCTCCAGCTACTGGTTACTCCAGGCTGTGACCAGAGCGCTGCCTTCTCTTAGGTCATACCCCTCCTGGGGTAGCCCACATCCACATTGAGCTAGATGGGATATAATTGTTAGGTCACTGGGGCCTAATGCAGAGCAATTTTTACAGGCCATTTTTAGTTCCAGAGCTCCCTCTTAGAGTTGGCCAAAGCTGCCATGAAAGTGGCTACATGCCTGGAGTGGTGGCACACACTTGTAATCCCAGCTACTCAAGAGGCCAAGGCAGGGGAGGGCAAGTTCGAGGTCAGTCTGGGCAGTTTAGTAAGATCCTGTCTTAAAATAAAAAGGGCCAAGAATGTATCTCAGTATAGAATGCTTGCCTAGCACGGGCAAGGCCAGCACCATACACACACACACACACACACACGTGCACCCAGGAATGGCTACATGATACAGCTTTGAGAAACACGATATTAGCACAAATCTGATGGCAATTTCTGAGTTTTTCATTTTCTTGATAGAAACACTGCCCTGTTCTAGTTGGTTTCTATTGTAGGTAGAATAACGCCTCCCCCCTTCCCCACTTAACATGCTCGCATCCCAATCTCTGGGAGCTATGAATATTTAACTTTATGTGGCAAAAGGGAGTGTGTGAGTGTGATAAAGTTAAGATTCTTGAGATGGGGAGGATGCCCTGGATTATCCAGGAGGGCTCTCCATGATCACAAAGATCCTTGTAGGAGGGATGCAGGAGGTGAGAGCCAGGGAAGGAGAGGTAATCGCAGAAGCAGAGAATGACGAAGACTAATGGAGGAGGAGGGAGAGAAGAAGGTCGGTGCTACTGGCCTGAGGATGGAGGAAGGGGCCATAAGCTAAGGAATGGAGACAGCCCCTAGGAAGTGGACACAGCAGGAACAGCGTCTCGGAGGAGCACAGCTCTGCCAATACTTGGTTTTATTACCATGAAATCGATTTTATACATCTGACCTCTAGAACTGTAAAGTCACAAATTTATGTTATTTTAAGCCACTATATTTGTTATACCAACAACAGGTAACCAATAGTTTTGCACCAGTCAGCTTCACATTACTGCTGTGAAATACCTGAAGCAATCAATTTATCAAGAGCTCACAGTTTTGGAGGTTCCAGGCCAAGAGTGCGTGGCCTCATCACTGTGGGCCTCTGGTAAGGGAACGGGATGGCAGTGGCAGGGAGGTGAAGGTAGAGAAAAATGACTCACAGCAGGATCCAGGAAGCAGAGAGACTGGGAGACTAGGGTCCCACTAGTCCCTCCAAGGGCGCATTCCAGTGACTGGTGATCTCCTAGTAGCCCCACCACCTACAGGCTACACTACCTCCCAACAGTGACACTCTGGGAACCAGTCTCTCAACACATGACCTGTTGGGCACGCGCATTCCAGTGACTGGTGATCTCCTAGTAGCCCCACTGCCTACAGGCTACACTACCTCCCAACAGTGACACTCTGGGAACAAGTCTCTCAACACATGACCTGTGGGGCACACAGCCTGTATTCCAACCATACCAAGTTTTCTTTCCCCTTTCTCCTCCTTCCTATCTAGGTTGTGGATAAAATGTAGCAGCAGCTACTCTGATATGAGGGGGAAAGGCCAAGAGACACACAGACAAACCACCTTAACTTGAGTCATTGAACTGTTTCCAGCAATTGCCCACCTGCAGATCGACTGTTGCATGAAGAAACAAGACGAAAATAAACTACAAAAAATCTCCACTTCTAACATTCTTGAGTCACTTTCATCTCATTTGCTTCACCTCACAGTAGAAAGCACTTTCTATTTAGTGCAGCAGTCAATACGAATACGTGGTGAGCTCAAGTGATCATTACAGAAAGATATTCCTGATATGCATTAAGTAAAAATGGATCTAAAATATGATCTCATCTAGGATGGCTTGATTTAC
>PVJO010010404.1:0-64404 GCA_004026905.1 Hystrix cristata
GTGACTGAGGCTCAGCACTGTAATCAATCAGTCAATCAATCCTTTTTATTACCAAAAATCCATACGAACATAAAAGTGGAGAGATCGTACCTATTTTCAGCTCTAAAGGTTAACTGATAGTTAGTCTCACTTCATCTGTGTTTCTGCTCACCCTTCTCTCCACTCCCCTGCCAGGTCAATCAGTTGCATTCAAATCCCAGACGTTGCAGGATTTTCTAACACACCATAGACACAGAGCAAGAGAGAGTCTTCGTCGTTACTTTGCCTCTCAGGTCAGAGTTGCTCTCTTGTCAAGATTCATACTTGGACCTTAAACGATGCTTCAGGGATTATAAAACTAAAGCAGGGAGTTTGGGATAGGGAGATGAGGTGCATTTTATTTATTTTAAAGACAATGCAGCCATAGCAAAAACATTTCATTTTCCTTCCTCACACTTCCCCAAACTTGCCTGTATTAATTGAAGTTCACCCTCCACTTTGACTCTGTCTGCAGAAATGCCCATCTCTGGGGAGCTGGCTATGGCTTCACACCGCTCTAACCAGGTCAAAAAGGATGACAGTTCTTTCTCTAGCCTAAAGAAAGCAGAGACAAGAAATAACTGTATTCAAAATCATCATGCTAGAAGACGAAAACTTTCATCTTGTTGGAGGGCTTGACAGGAACCACTGTAAATAATCCAGTGCTGGTTGTCATTCCCAGATACAAAGGTACCAAGCGCCTTCCTTTTCACATGTGCACTTGCCCTTGCTTACATCTGGGTAACATGTGAAACACACTCATATCCTTTCCACTTTCAAGGATCTTCATCTTATAGTGAAGATGAAGATCTTCCTATTGAAGACACAGGTTCACATAATTTCCATCTGGGATGATTATTCCCTATTGCTTAAGGAATATTTCACCCAGAATTTCCTATTTCATTGTGTCAGTAACTGAGGAGAATACTCTGCTCACCTCTGCCAGTGGGCCAGCAGGTTCTCCAGCGCAGTCTGTCTGTCTTTTGAACTCTGGAGCGTCCCCTCGTACCGCTGCTGAAGAGCTGCAGCCTCCCAGATGCAGGAGTCTCTCTTCACCACCTTCTGGGCACTGGCTGAGAAGGAGGTGACTGTGCTGCTCAGAGACTCCAGGGCCTGGCAGAGGTCCTGAGGAGAGCAGGAGAGGAACAGGGCAATGCCCCTCATTCTCTGGAGATATGTTCCAAGAAAATCTGCAGGTGGGTGACGTCACAGATAGTTTCCAACCCTATAAATACTAGGTTTCTTCCTGTATGTACATACTTGGGTAAAGTTCAGTTAAGAACAATAACTAATTCTAAAATTGACAATTGTAACAATGTGCTATAATAAGAGGTATTTAAAAGTTATGAATAGTTTGTTTCTGGAATTTTCCATTGAATATGTTTGACCTATGGTTGATCACAGGTAACTGAATGCAGACAGCCAACCCATAGGTGAGGGGGGACCACCCTACAACAGAAGCACATGAGTGAACACAAAAACCTGTGGTTTCCTTTGAGACCCAACAGCACAAAAATTTCCTTCAGTTGCAATAAGCATCAAGGGTACCAAAAATGTCTCCGCTACAATTCACAGCAGGGTAGAGGGAAAATGAAGACAAGGTTATTTGTGGATGTAGAAATAAAAAATGTTCTGCTGCAGTTCTGAATAACTTCCACTTTCCCTTAACAATTCAGATAATTTGTGAAAAATTATTTATCTTATGCAAAATGTATGAATATTTAAAAACTCCATTCTTAATTTACAAAAGGCACAATGTCTACAAAATATATGAAAAGATTAATGGCTGAAGTAGCTGCTATCAAGAACTCACAATAATAAGGTGGCTCAGAATATGGTTTGTATGTGTATTAACTTATTTAATCTTCATAATAATCCTAGGAGATTTGTTTTTCATTATTTTCTATTTTACGGATGAGAAAATCAAGACATTAAAAAACTTGCTTCTAGATATTTTTTTCTGAAATCTAAGTATTAGAAAAACACAGAATTTTATTTTCTTTAATATTGTCATTTATTAAATGATTAAATTTTCAATGTACATTTTTTCTTGTACATTTAAATTTTATAATGCTGGCAAGAAGCAAAAGAGTTTATTAAAGCTATATTCTGAAAGCATTACATGTTCTAATGAAAATAGAACTATATTTTGAGTAAGTATTCCTTTGATTTTTTTGTGTGTGTGTGTGCTGGGGATCGAACTCAGGGCCTTGCACTTGCAAGGCAAGCACTCTAACCACTGAGCTAAATCCCCAGCCCCTATTCCTTTGATTTTTAATGACACTTATTTCCATACTTATATTTCTTGTGTTATATGAAGTGAATTCATTTATTTATTTCCTCAGCTAACATAAAAATCTTTCCAATTTCAATTCTCATAGAAACATTTACTTTTCTTTTTTTTCAAGTAAGAGCTATTGAATTTTGGGGCGGATAAGTAAGCAGAAATGTTGACGTATACTCTTACCATATGTTCTTGGAGAACTCTGTACGTTTCTGTAGCTGAAGAACATATTTTAACTGGATTGGCAAGTTCATCTTCAAATTCAGACACAGATTGCTGGATCTAAGAAAATTGATGACATGCAAAAATGGGGAAAATAAAGGCAAAAAATATTACTGAGCAAGCAATACACCTACTTTTAATGGATAACTTTCAATGTGATGATAAAGTACATTTTTCAAAAATCTGAAATCAGTATGTCTCATTTGAAAGGAAAACTAAGACTTAAGCTGAACATAATGTATAATGACATTCTTATATCCTCCAAAAGGTGCCATATAAATAATTATTAATTTAGTTATCATTGAGAACTTGGTAGATAATGAGTATATTGTACCTTTCCTTTATGCCATTACGTGTGGAGTATTTATTGCATGTAACTATAAACACATGTAAACTATGTACCTTTATCATGCATGGTCCTCTTCTTACCTTTTTAAGATTCTCTTCAAACTTTTGCTGTCTGGATAGATGCCCAAGGATTGTTCCTTCCAGACTCTGTGCATGCTCTCGGAGTTCTTCCCAGTATCTTCTTATTTGCGTCAACTTGGCTTTGATTCGGGCAGATTCTCCAGTGGTAATAAACTGAGCAAAAGACTGAGCTTGTTCTTCTAATCCAGTGATGCTGCTGATCTTACTTTCTATTTCCTGAATTGTGACCTAATATTTAAAACATGAAAAGTTACAATGTAAACTGAGCAAAGTTGTCTTGTGGAAATGATATCATTATCTACAGAGAGAAGAAAAAAAACAGGAAAGTTTCTTAGCTGACACTTTAGCATACTTGACGAGTTGGAAAGCAGCTATGAGTAGAGACCCTGTGTGTCTTGACCCCATTTGGGAGAGATGGACATGCAGGGTCTACAACATACAAACTGCTACTTGTTGGGTAGAGAATAAAGAGAAATAGCTACCCCTGTTTGCAGTGAAATAAGCAAGAAAATGTCCCTGTGACTTTTTAGTATCTCTGAAGACACGTAGAATCACCTCCTTGTCAATCAAGCCTTTTCATCAACAGATCTGGGAAAGCCATGTGTTCCAGGAAGTCATAGGAATGCTAACATTAACATTCATTTATTTTTTTCTAAAATGTAGTTGAGTATTTCATATCTTACTGAACTTGAAGGTTTTTGATTGTACTCCTGCAGAAAGTCATTCTTTTTAAGACTATCATCTATCCTTTATGCCAGTATTTTCTAAACATAGAGTAATGCATTAGGATACCTGGTCTCTGTCCTCAAGGATCAGCATACTAAGATGAATCCCGGACTTTTAAATTCTGACAAATTCCTGTGGGATGCTCCTGCTGCTGATCTGAGACTCCACTGCTTTCTTCATTAGCTATATACTCCACAAGAAAAAGCCTACATACTATCACTTTAGCTGAGGCAGAAAGGACATTTTAAAAAATATAGGCCAATCATGAAAAGCACTAATTACTAAGAATGTAAGTGCATGTGTGGGGAGGGGGGTGTCTTTCAAAAACATGGCTTATTTATGTATAAGAAAATGGAAATTATTTCTCTGAGGAAAAGAAGAAAATCATTCTATCAAAATAATGTTAAAAAATTCAAGTCAAGTTTCAGTTTCAAAAAATTTACATGGAAAATGCTGTCACTCTGGGAGAGAAATAAATTTGTGACTTTTACCTAAAGGAGACAGTCAGAAATAATTTACACCAGATTATCGGGTAGGCATGACTTATTTTTTATTTTTCAAATGTGTGGTTACCATAATATATGTGATAAATATTTGTTGTCAGAGCTCAAGTACAGTCCTTCTCTTTTTGCCTAGAAGATTATTTAGAAAAATTACTCATAAATTCAACAAATATATATTGAATGTCTACTATGCATTAATAATTGTGCTAGGTGCTTGGAATATATCAATGAAACAATCTTAGTTAAGAACAAACTTCTTAGTTCTCAGATTAATACTCTTCATTTGTAAATTCAGAAACACAACCCATATAATTATATTGTTGGATTGTGGTTAAAAAATTTCATCTAAGAAACCCAAAATATAAATAAAGAGCAAAATAAGAGACAGATAATAGGAAGTAGGGAGACAGATCTTTCTCAATTGGGAAAGGGATCAAGAGATGGGGGGGAAGGGGATGAAAAAAGAATTAAGATCTTTTATGTTCATGTACCAACTCCCCACAAGGGATGTAATCATTATGTACTGCAAACATGCACTAATAAAAAATAAAAACCAAAAATCTCATCTAAGAGAAGGTGACAGATGACCCAACACATGTTCTTAACATTTATCAATATCTATTAGGAATAAGCAAGTTATTTGGAATAGCATGTAACAATGAATGGAAAAGGGCTTAAGGAATTTATCTTTATAGCAGTACATTGTTTTAATATAATTTTTCCTACAATGTAGCCTTCTTTTTGGAAATAGAACATGAACCTCTTAGACTAAATTCAGTAAGATAGTGTATTTCACTCTATCTTTATTTCTTATCATTATCTTTTTCCTGTTATCCATATTCATTTAATATATCTTAGATCATTTTCAAAATGTCATTTCAGACATAATAAAATATATTTCTAGCCTGAGGGTAAGGAAATCCACAAGTGAATATTTATATATTTAAAATAACTTTTCTTAAAGAATAACAGTGAGAGGATCATTGATCTGTTTCAGAAGTTCTAGAATGAAACCTGAAATAACAGCAAATGAATTGTAGAACGGACAAGTCAAAATGCAGTTTGTTAATTTTTCAAAGAAGAAATGTTTGAGGCAACACTACTTAAATATGCTATTCTTTTTTTCCTTAGAGTTTAGTGAAAATAATTGATTTTCAAAATGATTTTAAAGACTACAAACATATTATAAATCCTCTCTATGAGCTGGCACGTGCTTTTTGCAAGATGCCACAGAAGACACAGCAGTCTGTGCACACCCTGCTCCGTGCATCTTTGACTGCAAAGGTGCGCGATGAGCAAGGATGAGCTGCAGTGTGTGATCTCAGCCGAGCAACGTAGCACCCTCCCACTCTGCACATAATAATAACTTGTTCTGAGCCACAGTGTGAAATGTTTCTTATGTTGGCATTTGTTTTACTATGTTCAATAGAATGAAATGGCAAACGGTTTTTCTTTCCAAAGAGAAAAATGAGCTCAGATAGAAAAAGAAGTGGTTGAATTTTGAAAATGTGTGGTGTGCAGTTGTATAAGAGAGATGAATAGTTTCCAACCCAATTGCTTCAGTCTGTTTTTCTTAAACTGTTTGAGTGGAGGGAATAATAACAATCTATCTATGTGATTATTTTGGAGCTTGGAGAGAGAATATATCAGAAGCATCTCCATGTGGAGGCTCAAAGTCGGATATGCAAACATTGGAGCCACCAGGTCTGATGGCTTCCCCAACGGAAAGCAACTTTTCATTCTTTTCCTTGTGGTTGGTGAAGATAAACACCACAGACACTGGAGCTAGCAATTTGGCATGGTTTTTGTTTGTTTGTTTTGTTTTTAGTACATGTTTCAGTACATGAAGTTTGTATTCATCTTGGGGAGTAGATACATGTATATAATAAAGCTTGCTTCTTTTTTAAATCCCTTTCCCCTTCTCACCCACCTTCCCCCCTCTGCCTCTAAATCCTTTCTCCATTTTCATTGTTGTTATTACTATTATTAGCTCATGCTTATGACATATAATGTTTACGGTCATTGAGGTTATTAGATACATGGCATATCTTAATTCTACCTACTCCCCTTGGCCACCTCTTCCCTCACCCTCAGTCTCTTGGACCCTTCCCATTTGCAAGAGCTCTAGCTCCTGGTTTCCTTCTGTCCATTCTTTATTATGCTCTTTGTTTGTACTTTGCCTTGCTCAAATGAGAGCTATTGTGTGGATCAGTGGAACAGAATAGAGAATAGAAAAACATCCCCAAATACATTCAGCCATTTGATCTTTGACAGAGGCCAAAAGCATATGCTGAAGGAAAGAGCCTATTCAACAAACGGTGCTGGGAAAAGAATATCTTTTCGCAGAAGACTGAAGTTGGACCCATATCGCTTACCATGTACTACACTGAAACCAAAATGGATCGAAGATCTAAATATTAAAATGGAAACATTGAACCTACTGGAAGATAAAAGAGGTGAAACACTTGAAGTCTTAGGTATAGAAAGGATTTTCTAAGCAGAACCCCAACTGCAAAAGAAGTAACAGCAAGAATCAGCAAATGGGATTACATCAAATTAAAAAGCTTCTGCCAGCAAAAGAATCAATTAAGAGTGAAGAAGAGATGACCCATGGAATGGAAGAAAATTTTGCCAGCTATTCCTCAGACAGAGGACTAATAGCTAAGCTACATATAGAACCCCCCCAAATTAGACCACCTAAAATAAAAGACCCAGTTAAGAAATGGGCAAGCAAAATAGCTGCTCAGAAGAAGTACAAATGGCCAACAAATATATGAAAAAAGTGTTCAGAATCTCTGACTGTCAGAGAAATGCAAATTAAAACACAAAGTTTCCATCTTACACCAGTAAGAATGATAATCATCAAGGAGTTAAAGAATACCAAATGCTGGATAGGCTGCAGTGAAAAAGGAACCCTCCCACATTGCTGGTGGAAAGGTAAACTGGTACAACCATTATGGAAATCAGTATGGAGCTATCTCAAAGAACTAAAATTAAAAATTTGATATGACCCAGCTATTTCTTTTCTACGTATCATTCCCAAAGAGCCAAAGACATCATACTGGGATAATTCTTATAAAGGACAGTTGTGGAGATGAATACATTCCATGTTGTATAAGTGAATCAACAGAGAGCTCCATGTGGGTTAATTTGAAATCAAGAAAAATGCTTTTATGTAACCATAAAAATATTTTAATGGTATTGCACACAATATTGGCTTGGAATGCATAAATCAGACAATATTAATACATAATTCCATCTATAAAGTGTTATCTTGTTATCAATCAAGACCTCTCAGGTTGGTATTTTGTGTGAGTTTAATTTTAATAGCATCAAACAGCAATGCAAAGTTTGTCCTGGAACCAAATAGTTCTCAATGAAATAAATGTAAGAAAGGAGTTCTTAAAAGCTAGACAGAGATTATAAACGTAATGTGCGAGTGGGTCACCTTAATCTGGCTGATTTGCATGTCCGTGGCAGATGACGAAGTTTCCAAGGCATTGAGTTCTTTTTCTTTCTCAGTTATCCAGACGGACAGGGTCTCAAAATTACTGCCAAAATGATCCCACTTGTTTTTCACCATTTCCATGGTTTTAATACTAAAATTAACCAAATTAAGTAAAGAAACGCAGCATTTTAATAGAGAACAACAACAAATTTTCCTCTAAATCGTCAGGTGCAAAGACAATGAAGACATCTGTGATCATTTCAAGGTTGAACACGTTTGACTAGAAAAACAAATGCACACCGGATCTGAGCAGTCTTCAGGCCTCAAGTCTTCCTACCTCTTCTGAGAATGAGAACTTAGCGAGGCAGCACTAACGCTGTGTTACAGATGCATTGGGCTTGAACAAAACATTGCTGGGTTCAAAGGAGTTTGAATTAGGAATAAGCTAGTTAAACTCTGCACGTGACCAGTAGTTGTCAGGACTTATTCTAATACATTATGCCCGAATAAATTCCAATGCACACTATTTTTTGATAGTGCTGTATTTATAGACATGTTTCCCTTGCTGTTAAAGGAAGAAAGGCTACCATACTGCTTTATGCTGAAAGATCTTTATAAAATGCATCATTATGAATCAAGGTGGAGCTGGTGGTCTGAATTCCACGCTGTAAGGTGGGAACTCCTTCCATCCTTCCAGCTAAGCCTTCGATCTATCATCTACTTTGATTTCAGCTGTTCATAGATATTATACCATACTGATTCCAAAAGATTATCTCTTGTACACGAGCACCCTAACTGCTTTAGACAATTTAGGCTGTATATATATCACAAATCTAGTGAACAAAATTTCAACTCTAGATTCTTGTTTCATATTAGTTATGCGTATACAACCAGGTGAATATGGCTTTCAGTTCAGAGAAAGACTAGGCAACTACGTATCATTGAACTGATAAATTCCTGGGTTAAAAAAAAAAAAAAAACAATAACAACAAACGGATGTCCCTGTTTACCAAAAGGCACTTGAAGACATGAAGAAAAATATAATGGCATCATTGGTTGTCAAATTAAATAGTATTGCAGTCTCAAATTAATACCCTGGGTATGCCTAATGCTCTTCGCAATACAGGAAATGCAAAATGTGTTATACTGCATTGCAAGGTTTAAATAAAATATTCAAGTGGAAATTCTTAATAGAAGTACCTTTCTTTCTGATAAACTCTAAGTTTTACTATCTCTATATGTTGTTGGAGAGTAATATAAAGCATTCAAAATTTCAAGTCACAATTTGTTCTAAATAAAATATTTACCAACTTTTAAAGTGTAGACAAATTTGAAATGTTAATTTCAAGGTGTTACTAGTATTAGAAAACAAATTTTATATATTAAAATGTACCTTAGAAATTATATCTTGTTTCTTAAGAATAATAAGCTACATGTAATTGATTTACCACGAAATAAGAATGTTTATCTGTATTACTCTGAAAAATTACTGGCCATATCCTAGCAAGTTTAACTCCTGCAAACTTCATATCCATATGAAGTGCATGAAAAGGTCAAATAGTTATTTTTGAGAGGAATAAACATTAGATGTTTAAAAACTAAGTAAACTTTTGAAGTTAATTTCTGGAAATAGCATAACAATCCGTGGCAATGTGAATACAGCGGCAATGTAAACAAGCTGGGGAGATTTGAGGTGGAGATCTATGGTCTATGAGATGTGTCTTTAGGGCTAGAATCTATACTATCAAAATATCTCCATTTTGCTCTAACTGGTGACAGCAGAACAGTACAGAAATTATTTTAAAGACTAGGTTTTTTTTTAGATTCCCTCTATAGTGTACAAAGGCCACAGAATTGAATAGATATGGCTTTCCCATGAACATAATCAGTTTAAGATGCAAACCCCACATCCCTTGTATATTCTTGCTCTGCTTTAGATATTGGTTACTGTGTTGAAGAGCCTTTCTTTTGAATTGAGAATTTCTTCCTCAAGACATGCTGAAATACACAGACACTTTGAGATTTTAAAAGACTGTTTTGAATACAAGACACAGGAGAGACTGCAGTGAGCTTTATCTCAAGAAGAAAGCTTAGGACTTGTGAAGCACATACTCTTCTTCAAGCGTGTCTTCTAATTTTTTGACTTGCTCTTTGATTGACTTAGCCTGCTGCTGAAGCAGCTGCTTATTCTTGGGCCCCAGTGGTATCTCTGAAGCTTCTTTTACAAGGTTCTCAGCCTGGACTGCAATACCTTCTGTCCTCTTAGAAAACTCCTAGAAAAAAAGAGCATGAATGTTAGGTGGACATTTTACACTCTAACTCTGCCTTCAAGTATACTCTATATACCACATAGTCTCCTCCAGAACAGATGTGTGGATAGAGAGATGAATTCACACATAAATGGATTCATGCTGTTCTTAACAAATAAACTGACTTATTTCCACATGACCTCTTTATTTAGGCACTTGCTAAATTTTTTTTCATTGTATATATACAACCAGCTCCCTATCTTCATTGTTACCAACAATTCTCACAAAAATAGTTTCTGCATCACTTTTTTTTTTAAATTTTGCTTTATGTAGCAATTACTCTTTTTTTTTTTTTTTTTTTTGGTGCTGGGGATCAAACTCAGGGCCTTGTGCTTACAAGGCAAGCACTCTAACCACTGAGCTAAATCCCCAGCCCCTGCATCATTTTTTAGTTTTGGTTTATTGTTTAGACTTCTGAGCTACACCATAATTACTAACTTATCCACAAATATGTAAATTTATTACTGGCCAGCTCATAAAATGATCAGTGGTGACGGACTGCATAGAGATAACAGATGTGTAGACCAATGAATAGGAATACTTGTCAAGAATGTCTTAGTACAGAGTATTAGTGATCATTTCTATACAAATACGTTTTGTTTACTAGCTCTCTGATAGGAGATATAATCTGATCTTAATGATCTTAAATCTTATTTTTTCCTATGTATATACATCATGAAGGAAAGAAGGTCAATTTTAAACCAGTAAAACCTGGTCAAGAATCCTGGTTCTGCTAGTCACTAGTTGTTCCAGGTTGGTGAGTGACTTTTCGGGTTATTTTTTATGAAAAGCAGTTGATAATGCTTTTCTCTGAAGAGTACACTTAACTTTCCATTAGCGAATTCATTTTTAAGAGTTTTATGCTCCAGGCAGTAACAATTATCATTTTTTAATATCCTTCAGATAAAATTGAGGAAAATGGTTTATTAATGCCATCTACCTATTTTCAACAATTTTGAGCTACTTTAATTCAAAAGTTAATTTAATATGTAGGAAGCACTGGTAAACATTATGCTATCCAAATTTTGTCAGGTAAATAATATTGAATACTAAATTAGAAAAGGTAAATCCACTAATAATCTTGAATAAAAAATAGTGCCTCATTCCTTTTCATGAGAAAATCTAGAAATCCAGTGTAAGTGTTTATAAAAAGTCTCATTTTCACTCAGAGCATCTGCCAGCATTATTATAAATACCATATAAAATAGAATAACAGACAACTACTATAGCATCCTGTTTGAAAGACCTAATTTCCTCACAGAAATAGCAATGTTACTTCAAAGAAATAGCCTTTAATTCAAGAGAATATAATTAAGTACAGCTTCCTTGTGCAGAGATTTATAATATCACAATATATGATAGTTCCTGATGTTGTAACACTAAATTCTGTGTTGAAAGCACTCATATCTATGAACTTATTGTCACTGTTGACTCAATCGTGAGCCCTGTGAATCACAACATAGCCTCTCAGAACCCCATACATGGAATCCCATGCGGAAAACAGTATTTCTCAGAACCCGCAGAAAAACCACAAAGGCATATCGACAATGCCTATGTATCTTCAGTCTTAGAGTGTTTGGTGTGAGATACATATGGAGAAACACATTGCAGAGGCACCCAAAGTCCAGAATGATACTGACAAAAATAATATCAAATTAAATAAAAATATAACAACCATAAGGCCTTATCCCTAAGTCCTAAGAAGAAGACACATGAGCAGCAGCGGGTCATACTGGGAAAAGAACTAATTTGCATTAGATCTACAGCTGAAACCAGGCTCCACTCTTCGCTAGGTGAGCGACCTTCAGGCACATAACTCTGAATTTCATTTCCTCACCAGTAAAGCCACGGCTTGTTGCGAAGATTAAACACGATCTTGCTATGTACCCCTCCCCCACGCTGGCACACAGAGGACACTCCAGTCCCTTACGCAGCTGCTCAGGGCTGTCAGCTGGAATAAGATGGCAATAACAAGGTGCAGCGGGCAGAGAGTAGAGAACAACTATTGTAGATTACATGTGCCTGTATGTCAGTGCATATAAGCACTCAGTAATTCCACTCGAGTTTTTAAATGAAAATATAAACTAGTGTCTTAGAGAGTGGGCTCTGTATTGAGGTTTTTTGGGTGTGAACCCCAGTCTCACCAAACAGAGATCTCGAGATCCTGGAAAAGTGTATTAACAACTTTATGCCTTACATGTCCTTATTTAGAATGAATAATGATATCTACTTCTTAAAATTGTTTTGAGGAGGAAAAAAGATGATAAACATCAAGTGTTACACCAGCATTTAATATATAGTCAGTAAATGCTTCTTCATATTAAATCAACCTCAAAGTACAGAAGTTCGTGGGCTAAGGAGAATTTTGATAGTAAGACTAAAAAGATCACATTTGTTTCATGTACAGTCGAAGTGGTCCAAAGGGATTGGTGCAAATGGAGTTGGAGGCCCTGAAAGGAACCCGGATGGGAACATATAGGAAAATTAACTTAAAGACATTTATTTTTCTGTGTATAGAAGACATCTACTATATTTTAATATATGTCATTAAAATTAAAAACTACAATTAAAACAATACTCTAATTAAATGGCTGATAAAGATTTCACTGAACTGAGTCTGGGCCTTTATAAAATTTCAAACCCCTCAATAAATTAATAAGAAGAGAAATAACAAAAAATAGCAGTATGAGAGAAAGAGAAGCTTCGTATTGGTTAGGAAACGTAAGCAGAGGGGTTTCCTTGCTAAAGGCTGGAGGGAATATACACAAATCTCTTCTTTCTTATACACTGTCTAATTCATTTCTATGTGTAGTCAGTTTTTCCATAAACCCTAGTCAGGCACTACAGCAACCATAAAGGACTTAACAACTCTTACTGCTTCATACAAATGCATTGGCCTGCTCTGAGTGTTTGAGGTGTTTGAGCTTACGGTGCTGAATGCACCAAACGCACTATTAAACATCAGCTCTCTGACACCAAACTGGAGCATCAAACTCCCTATGTCCAAAACTGGGTTGGTTATCTTCTCCACTAAGAGCAACCCCAAGTTTCCTATGACACGCATTATCTCCATAAGGCCCACAACTTTGGGTTTCATATTCTTTCCCTTCACTCTATCCAGTTATAGCCCTATCTTCGTGTACGTGAACTCCACATCACCTTTTGCATCTTTCCTCTTGTGCTGAATGCCACCTCATCACCCTTATTTATGCCCATATTAACTGCTATATGCCCATATGCAACAACTTTTTAACTGAATCCCACGACCTCAGTCTTCTACCTTTTCTACACCCGCTTAGAAATTCATCTCACTAAGTACAGTTTTGGTTGTGCGACTGTCTTTCTTTAAAACCTTCAAGGGGTCCATCTTTGTGTTGCCTGGAAAATGACATTTTAGGTTTTTGGAGACTCTTTGTGATGTTGTCTAACTTACTTTTAAAACTCACATCCCTGGAATCCCTGTGTGTGGCACTTCGATATCACCTGTTTTCAGGAGTGCCTGTCTGGTATCTGCTCCAAACTCTGCTTGTCTAAATTTTGCCTGTCCTTCCGGGTTCCACTACAAATATCACTGCCTCCAGGCTTGAAAACCCTGTCTTTGCTGAGAAATTAGCCATTTCCCAGTGGCATGAAATACTTCATCTTAGTTTTTAATGTTTAAATCCTATTTACATTTTAGTTTCCTCATGTTGAGTGTATCATCAATAAAAATATTGATTAAATGAATTAACAATAATTAATATGAGGAGAAATAGTTTCTTCTTATCTGAAAAATGGGCATCAAGAAATCAAATGGTCATATTAATATACCTTGGTCTGTTCCAATTCTGAAGACAAACTTTCCAAACTGCTAAAACTCAGGAAGCGTTCGTGGCTGGAACCTGTTTGAAAAAGGTATCTGACCACTATCTCTTTGTTTGTCTCAAATCGCTCCCATTTTCTTAATGTGACCTAAATTTGGAAAAAGTAAACAACATTTCAGGTTATCAGTTACCAAAGGGTGTTGAAAAATATTGCCACATCTTCATTCATTTTCTAGATCGCCATCTCTCAGCGATCTCTCTGTTTGAATTTCACACAGCCACACTGGAGAAAGATGATCTTAGCACCTTCTGTAAGAATCTCTTTCGGGATCTTCATCTACTCAAGGAGAAAACAGGCTAGATGATTTCCGAGTTCTTCATCAACACAATCTAATGATATTACTGAAAGGTGGATATGTAACAAAGAAACACTTCAATCTTGATCAAAAAGCAAAAAAGGGACAGAAGGAAAGAGAAAGAGAGAGAAGTGAGGAGCTGGCCAAAATTCAGAAGCTACTTTCAGAGACTGTGTCAAAGTGGCCAAAACTCAGCTTTGTTAAAGAGAACAAGTGTGGCCGCCGGACTTCCTGAAAAAGTGAAATGATATGATGGAATTTCTGGATTCAGACAAGTGTGGATTAAATTTTGGCTTTGTCACTGATTGATGCTGTGCCACATCAGGCCAAACCCTCAAACTTGTTCTTCTTCCTCTTTTTTTGTGCTAAGACTCAAACCCAAAGCCTCACATGTGGTAGACAAGTGTCCTACTACTGAGCTGCTCCCCCAGCTCACACTCTTTCTTCTGAAGCACCAAACTTGTGAAATGTGTTGATTACAGGACCCACCTCATGAGGCTAATGTGATGATTAAAACAGGTAACCCACGTAAGGTATCTAGCACAACGCCAGAGCCGCAGAAGCTGAAACCAAAGCTCACTCCTGCTGTGGGTAACCAGGAGCCTGCCAGCCCGCCCGGCCCTACCTGGATGCGGCGCTCCTGCCGCTCCCTGCTGTGTTCCACACTGGCCAGCGTGCTCTCCAGCTTCTGCAGCTCCTCCCTGCCTGGGCCGGCCAGCCCGCCCACTGCCTGCTGCACCTGCCCCATCTGCTGCTGCAGGTCTCTCTTCTTTGCTGCAATCATCTTTGTCTTTTGCTGGAAGCAGATGTTCAATACATGGATATAAATTTTACTGTATAGTCCGGTAAGCAGGATCTTAAAGCACCAACACTCAAAAAAGTAGGGACTACTACGAACTCATGCAGTGTGCGCCTAAAATGTGTTAAAATTAAGGCTAACAATATCTGCATTAGTCAAAAGTAGGTATTATTTATAAACACTCCATTTACTATTTATAAATACTTTTTAATGGCAGACAATATAAATAATTTGGCTTTAATGTTTTCTATACATATTTGTGCAACATTGAGCATTTTGGACAATATTCCAGAAAGAATTTGGTAGAACGATTCATTTGATATGCTTTTTCTTAATCATTTTCTGCTTAAAACCCAAAGTCTCAGCTCCAGTACCATTACCAATGCTGTAAAAATACAAATATTATGAAGTTTATACTACCTTGGTATATTAATATTGTGACAGGTAGGCTGGACTGTCAATTTGATTGGCTTATGTTTAGGGGATTAATAAAGCACACTTCTGGGCATATCTAGGTGGGTTGTGGAGGTGTGACCTGAGAAACTGGACTGTATTTGGTCCCTGCCCTTCCTCTCTGATACTATTCCTTAAAGACACCATGAGGTGGGCAGCTTTGCTCCGCCAGGCCCCTCCACCATGTTTGTACCTTGCAGCCAAGCAGGGCCCAAACCCTCTGAAACTGTGGGCCAAATAAACCTCTCCTCCTTTAAACTGGGGTTGTCAGGTATTTTGGCCAGCAACAGGAAAGCTGATCAATACAAATATCCTAAGACATTTTGTAGAAAGTTGCATTTTAAAGAAAATGTTTTACTAAAGCATAATCTTCAAACAGAATGGTACACAAACCTCAAATTTATAGCTTACGAATCTTCACAAAGTATATAGACCCACAGAAATAAGCACCTGGTCCAAGAAATGTGAGAAAAACTTAAAAATATTGTTACCAATATCAGGAATCTTACATTTGTCCAACTTAAAGTAAATGGAACCCTAAATAACAATTTTACAATGATTGAGAACAAATGAAATACCAAAAATTAATTTCGTGTACTTATAGGTTTTTTTTGCAATTATTAAGTAAATCTACGAAGCCTAGAGGCTACTATCTTACAATACTGTACTTTAATGTAACTCCTGATTTTACACATATATAAAATTTAGCTATTGAATTACCATATATAAAGTTTTCATTTTATCATTTTTTCATTTTATCATTAAAATGTTTTGAGTCATATTTTCTTTTATATTGTCTGACAAGTAACACATCCTATTTATGTATATATTATAATGCCCGGTTGCCTTGTATGAGAAAATAAGTTGATTAAAATTGCTTGTTATCAGGGGCTGGGCTACAGCTCAACATGACAGCATGTGTTTAACATACATGAAGCACTAAATTCATTCCCCAGCACCAAAAAATATGTATATATATGTATTATAATTATACATATATAAAATACATATATGCATGTAAGAACTCCTTTACTTCTAGTTTTAATTCTTTGCAAGAGCATACTGTCCTGGAAAGTCTCACAAGTCAAGTAAGTTCCATTCCCAAACTACAATGAGTTAGAAGTTGTAAATTAAGAAAGATTTTTACATAATGAGAAGAGATTAGTGATCTCAAATATGAAGCCATCTATCTCTCTATGGTTTCCTTCTCTGTGATGAAAGGAATGACTTAGTGGGTTTTATACGTGTTTTCATAGCCAAATCAATTTTCTCTCCTTGACACTCATTGAACTTTTTGATTTCATCAAATCACTCTATCTGGAGATTTGTCTTGTGGAGTATTTAACAGAGAGAAGAGAAACCAGCAGTGCCAGATTCTTTTAAACACTCAGTCAGGTTTGGGTTCTCTCCCTTCCCTCACCCCCAGCACAAGCTTTAGTCACACTCTTTATCTCTCTGGTTCTATGCATACCTAATTAGCTTTACACAAATGCACTGAAGAGGCATTTCTACCTGGTGATGTAGGAGCAACTGCTGTGCTTCGAAAAGATTTTCAGCGTCCAAGATCTTCTCAGCTTGGTCTTCAGCTTCCTGAGAGCCAGAAATTAATTCTTCAAGAGAACTTTTTACTATTTCTTTGTACTGAACACATTCCCCAAAGTTGCTTATCATCTTTTCAACCTGGATTTTCATGAAAAAAGGTAAATCATATAGTATGATTTAGTGAAGTTCATGTAAGCTTTTCAAGAGCGAGATAGGATGGATAAACATTGCAATTATTTACTAGCTACAATGTGCTGCTTTGATACACATACACATTGTGAAAGGACTTCCTCAGTATTAGCCTATCCATCGCTTCCCGTGCTTTCTTGTCTTTATGTGTGTGTGTGTGAGACAGCAATTAAGTTCTACTTTCTTGGCAAATTTCAAGCACACAGCACAATATTATTAACTATAGTCAGCATGTTGCACATTTGATTTCCAAAACTCATTCATCTTATAACTTAAGTCTCTACCCTCTGATCAACATCACCCTCTTGAAGTTTGTGTAGCCTTCCATATTTTAAGAATGTATATAAAGTCTATCTCAATAACTGGAAATATTTTCACAGATCTCTAATTTTTATTCTTTCATACATTTTTGAGGCATCTGTAATGATAATCGAACTGCATACCCACTTGTGGGAATTGCAAGTTTAATTTGATTTGATGTCCTGTGCTGTACTGAAAATCTATTCTAAAAAGAGAAAAAGAAAAATAAACCTACTCAACTTGGCAGTCAAGGCAGGAAAATAACATTGTACCTATTCTATAATATTGTCTCCTGGGTTCCTTTAATTATAATCTCATGACTAATGCCTAATTATAACAGTGCCTTTCAAGAAAGTTAAGGCCATCCTCTTTAAATAAGGAAAGTATTTGTAGAGAAGAAAAAGAAATATTTGTTTAAAATGCACTTTTGATATTTCTACATAAAACATCCATAATTTTGTGGGTCTTTATTAGATTCTCTTCCTTGTCATTTTCCTGAATTTTCAACTTTTTTTGGTCTGATTTTTGCTTTCTCTATTTTAGTTTCCTTAATAAATTTTGCTTTTTCCATCTTCACTAAGATAACCATTTATACATTTTAACATTTATTTTCCATTGAAGCTTTCCGGTTTATCTTTCTCTTGTTTTTTTCCTCTGATTTGCTTCTGATCTGAGTTTGTTCAAGGTAACTTGGAGCATGCTCTTCTCCAAACAAGCAGTGATAAGAACCCGTGAAAACCACAAACTCCAGATCTCAGGATAAATCATCAGCTCTGTTGAAAAAAAAAGTGACCTGTTCAACCAGGTGCTGTAGTGCACGCCTGTAATTCCAGCACTGTGGGAGGCTGAGGCAGGAGAATCACAAATTTGAGCCCAACCTGGGCAACTTAGCAACTTAGCGAGACCTGGTCTCAAAACAAAAACAAACACAAACACAAAAACAAAAGTAAAAACACCAAAGGCTGAGGATCTGGGGATACAGCTCAATGCAAAAGCCTTAAATTCAATCCCTAGTACAGAAAAAAGCAGTGACTTTTCATTATAGGCTGTGAATCTATCGATAGGTTTCCTTTTTATATTGGACAACTGTAAACACTTTTGTGTTCAGCATTAATTTAAATATTAAACTAATCATTGTCAGGGAAAAGGACTGACTGCCAAATTCATTTTAAATAAATCTAAACTTGAACAGAATGTATGTTTTTCTCCATTCTTCTCTTTTTTGCTTTCACTAAATGATTAGGAAAAAAGGATTCTAATATAAATTACACAAAAATGTAAGCCAGATGAGTGTGCAAAGAATTAATGTCTATTAATTAAAGAGTTGTTAGAGATAGGTTGCAGCTACAAGTCCCAAAGACAGCATTGCAATGAGAGTACTTGGAAGATAAAGCAAATAGCCTTGGTAAAAGTTACAGAGATCACTAGAACATTCAAATGTTCTGTAGGAGGGCTAGGGACAAAATACATTCTAAGTTTGTATACTTGTGTCACTAAAATTGATTGTTAAATCTTGACTCAAAGGTCACCTTTATACATGCACTAATTTTTTAGATTGTTACCCTTATTTTTACCACCTTCACTAAGGAAAGAGTGGAACAACGAATGTCAAATCTTTAAATCTAGTAGTGGCAATTAACTAAACTTGACCATTGCTACGAAAATACAAACAATCACATGATTGAAATAGCTTTTATGCTGTAACTTGGTTAATCGGATCAGTATGTTGAGCTTGTCCAAAATTCTCACATAAAACTAAGATCACAAGCAGTTCAGAGTATCTGTGGCACATATAAATTCACTGCTTCAGTCTCAAGCAGATATATCTACTTGGATTAAAATGATAAAAGCTTAACAGACAAATTATTGGGAACATCTATAGAGAATTCTAGTTCTTCAGAAGGACAGAGTTTGGTGGACATTCTTTAGTCATCTAGTAGACCATCTTACATGGAAGATTATATGTAAACAATGTCAAGAAATACTGGTAATATCCATTCTACTTTCTTACAACATCTTCCTACTCACTAATTCATGAGACTTATAAAATAACTGAGCACAAATAAGGCCCTACTAAAAATTAAGTAGGTGGACTGGCATATTTTAATCTATAAAGGAATCACAAAGACTTTGAATTGCATGCTTAAAAGTTTAAAGTGAACAGATCTTGGGTAAAAGAGTTTTTTTTCTGGCTTGCTGAGTAGCCACTGAATATTTTATTGACTATTTTATTATCACTAGTTAGCAGCTACCAAGCATTCACTCTGACAAGCACTATACTAAATGCTTTATACACATCACTGCAGTTAATCCTTGTCACTACCATTTTAGGGTAAGAATTCTAAACTCCAGTTTGTAAGTAGTGAAATCAGAACCTGGAGACATCCAATAACAAACTCAAACTTATACAGGCAGTAGAGCATCAGATTTAAACTCTAGCCATGGGTGTGTCTGAGTTCCAAGCCTTGTTCATAACCTTTATGACATACCTTAAAGTGACAGAGAAATAACAGTATTTTTAGAAAGAACAAAAACATTGTAGATTGATATATTTTTAGTAAAAGCCAAAAAAAATCTTGATGATAAGCTTTGGACTTCAGATACAGATCATTAACCTGAACTGACACATTCAATAAATGACATTGAACTTAATTCAAAGATCCTACTCATCTTGCCCAATAATCTCACGTAGGTAACTATGTTAACTATACTGTTTCAACTATAGTTTCTTTATAAATTACTTGTATATCTACAACCAAAGGAAACTGAAGCCTCTGCTCAGAGCGTAAGGAACTGATATACCTCTGACAGCAAAGCCATGAGTGCCTTGAAAGAGTTGGACAGTTTCGCCAGCTCATCTCCTTGCTGCTGGGCTTCATTCTCAGAAGAAACTTCAATCAAAATTTTGAGCCTGGATTTCAGCCAGCTAAGAGTCTCACCTTTCGTGGTAACATCATTTCTGATCTCCTGGAAGAAGAAAACACTTTTGTGGAACACAGTACACTTGTGAATCTTCGTGACTTTGTATCAGGAGAGGAATCAACTGGAGAAGGTTTGTAAATGGAGGTGAGACGGTCACCCAACAGCACCGCGCCTGTTTCTTTTACTCTTTGCAGCATTTACAAGTCTCCAAGTGCTTAAAAGAAATATTCCCTAATACCAACTGCCAATAGCTGATGGATTAAGTTAGTACTGTCTGTCTTCACTTAAAAAAAATCACCCTAATAATCACATTGTTTAGATATTTATAGATACATCCTTGCTCACATCAAAAGTACTTTTAACAGTACTAAAAATATGTGGTAGCAAAATTAGGAATTATAACATATATACTTTGTTATCTCACTTCCTGTGTCCTGGAAGAAACATGGTGCTTTTAGGAAAAGAAATGATAGCTCTTTTATATTTTTTATCATTTTAAATTAGTTGATTTCTTTTATTGGAGCGTTTGCTTGTTGAATATTTTTATGGATGCTCTTAAGATTTAACTTCATTAACATACATTTCCTGCTTCTTTTTGTTTGTTTGTTTATTTTGACACAGGGTCTTGCTATGTAGCCCAGGCTGGCCTTGAACTCACAGCCATCCTCTTGCCTCAGCTTCCCGATTGCTGGGATTACAGGGGTGCACCACCATGCCCGATGACCTGCCTCATTTTTCTTAGCTGTTAGAAGTCAATACCCCTTTGTAACATTGACTTTACACAAAGAGGGTTCACCAGCCAAGACAATGCTGGAAAAACTCTGGGGTTTCAGGCTTGCTGGGCTGGTGACAGAGCAGCCTGTCCCTTCTACACTCCCGCTGGTGTAGGGCAGGACAGTGGTCTCCAAACCTGAGTGCCACCCAGGGCCGTCCAAAGGTAAGTGCATGCCAGCCAGGAAGTGGCTGGTTCCAGAAGCAGGTGAACTCTGCATTGTAAGATGTGAAATTTTCATTGCACTACAATGGCAACTAGTAATAAATGACATCATTTTTAATGTATACCAGGATGTTAGCAACCACCTCTAGCATTTAAGGTGATTGTATAATAAAAAATAAAATGGAGATTAGAAGACTGGAACAGAAAGGAAGCTCCATTGGCCGTGTGACCAGCAAGGGCTAAAAATAATAAAAGAGAAAAGTTTTCACAATAGCATACATCTACAAAACAAAGACCAAGCTAAGAGGGAAAATGTTGCCGGGTGCCACTCACAGAACACAGCTGTGCTCTGGCCTGAGGCTCTGTCACCCTGGTGGGGTTTATCAGCATGTGCCTCTGCTCCTGGAGGCCAAATAAGCCAGCCCAATCTGAATATAACAGGCACAGGATGCTTCAAGGTCTTGCCCAATTCCCTGTTTTTTTCTGTGACCTCGCTTTTGCGTGGCTGAAAGTGTATGCTCTAAAAGTACACAGTGTTCTTGTTTTCTGTGACATTTCTCCACTGTACTATGTTACACACCCATGTGTGTAATTTTTCAATCAGCATTAACTAAAGATAGGAGAGATACCACTGAGCACGATTAAATCTCTCAGCTAGTGACAATTCAGTAGGAAAAAACTCAAATGCTCCACAGTAATATGAAGACGCTGATATTCAAGACAATGTTCAGATACCTATTTTTTTCTAGAAAGAAAGAGAAGACAACATTTACATTGCCTAACTTTTTTTTATTATTGGAAAATTTCCTCTAGCAAACAATGTCCCAGAACTTACTTCCACTGCACGTTTAATCTCACTGTGATTGGCAGTATCGATGGCCGCGTTCTGGATTCCCTTCAACTGTGTCTCTTTGGCTGATATCCAAGATGAGAACTCAGAAAATCTGGAAGAACACAAGCACTTCCTTATGAAGGGGAGAAAAAATCGGAAAGGCGGGAATATACTTTCTGTGAATGTACTCACGGAAATGTGAAAATCAAGTGATAACCAAATTGATTAACACATATTCTGGAAACTTCATAACAAAGTTTAGGACAAGGGTGGCCACCTTTAAGCTCACTAATTCAGCAGGAGCTGGGGAGAAAGATGTATTCCAGGGCCTGAGCATCTGGAAGGAAGGAAGGGACTGCCTGAGGTCCCTCAAGTGTGTCCACCATCATGGAGTACTAAACCAAAGAAACAGATGCTGCTCTGTGGGGTGGGTGGTGAGAAGAGCAGGGAGAAAGGGATTAGCCAATTCTGCCCCCCAAAGAACATCTGGGTCAACTGGAAATAAAACGGCCCACCCTGTTTCTGACTGAAACCCATCATTTTAAGTAAATGAAGCACTTCTGTACAAGAACACAGGCAGGGCCAGACAATCTGAATTTTTTATTGCACGAAATGAAACATTAGTCATTGCTCGTTTTACCATCATCTCTGAACTAGCAGGACTCAGAAAGACTGGCTCTCTCTCTGGAGACAAGCCCCCAACTACCTGCCAGCGTAGTCCTTCCATTTGTCTGGGTCTTCCACCAGCCGTGCATATGTGCTGTCAATGGCAGCCCTGAGTTCTTTGAGGGCCGCGTGACAGGTTGCAGGCGTGTCCCTTACTGGATCCCGGACTGGGAGTTTCACACACAGTTCCTCGATGAGCTGTAACCTTTTCTCACAGAGATGGTGAGGACCTTTGTCACTGAAGAAAATCTAATAAGCAATAAATGTTTTTGTAATCCCCATAAGAAGCCATATCATACCTTTCTTTACATTTTCATAGCAATACTAATGGAAGATTCCCATAGGCTACCACTGGACAGTAATTAAGCTATTTTTCCACACCCAAACTAAAACATCCATTATATTCTTTAAGTAACAGAAGACTTTTACATGATTATGCTCTCGGTATGTGAAACCTACCCTGTGCTCTTTAATGATTTTTTCACTGCCTTCCTGGGACACAAGCTTGGTCTCTCGATCCAGTTCTGTTCTGCATTCTTCTACAAAGGCCAAAAATCTGTTCTTCTCTGCAGCAATCTTCAAATGGAGCAAATGGTAAGGGGCTTCTCCTTGAAGATCCTGCATTCCATAGAAAAATCCAGCAAAATAGAATCACACTCCTGATGATGAACATTTCCAATTGAAGTGGCAAAAAGGCTAAAATATTCTTTTTTCTTTGGGCTTTTCCAAAGACTGACTGCACCAAGTCCTTTCAGCCTGCCAAAGGTCAGGTGTTTTTACAGCAATTCTTCTGGTTCATTTTTACAACAGCCCCACGTAAGATTAATGTTATTCTTTCATGGATTACACCATTAATCCTCTAGAAGAACTGGGAAAGCTAAGATTTGAACCTGGATTTAAGTCATGCACTGATACTACATGCTGTCCTACAAGTACATGGGGTCCCTTATGATTTGCTAGCAACTCTGTGAAGTAGGAAGGCCAAGAATTGTACCCAGTTCAGAAAGGCAGAATTCACAAAAACCTTATTAGAACCCCACCCCAATGCACACACAAAACCCAGGATTAAATACCGAGGGCACATGACCACCTGCTGTGTCATCTTCCCTTAAGACATACACTGAGAAAGCAAGTAAGCAAGCCTCAAACAGTGTATAATTTTTATGCTCTCTTCTTTTAATATAAGCATAAGCTGCACCATTATTTTTAGTTCTCTAATTTGTTAATTTTGGCCAATTTGGATCCTATAGCTCTTAAAAGTATTACCTTTAAAATGTAATATTAAGGCCGTGGAAAACTATAACAGGCGGCATTCAAGGAGTTTCATGGGTGTGCATGTGAAATAACATAAAACCTTTGATTTCATTTTACCTTTCTGGTATGCTAAGCTTCAAGGCATCTTCAAAACCTTGGGTTTCTTTAAAAATCTTTTCTTTTTAAATGAGAAACATATTTTCAAATTTAGCAAGCATCTTTCCTATATACACAAGTACGTTTCTTTGGGGGAAAATAAGTATGTTTTGTTCATCATTAAAATTGTATTAATACTTTCAGATGTTACTGAGATTTTAAAAATCCAGAAAATAAAACAGCCCGATGGAGAGAGTTTTAGCTGCCAGTCTTCCAAACCCCGAGACTCCTTTATACAAGGCGCACTGAGAGAACTCGTTCTCCTGGGTAAAGCAGCAGCCCCGTCAAGTGTCAGTGACACAGCATGCTGCCTCCAGAGGCTGACATGGCCATCTCAAGTGGGCGCCCTGTGCCAGGACCAGCTCTGTTCCCCATAGTTCCTCTCGGTGCACGACGCTCTGATCACACAATGCCCACAAGGATCCCTGCTTCTCAAGTTGCCGCCCTCTGGCTTCTCTCTTCCAGTTGCTGTGGTTTCCCTCCTTCCCACCTCCACAGTTCTGCTTTCTCTTTGAAGTCTTAGCTCAAAATTAGTTACTTTATTCACTCTCTTCCAATGTCCAAGTGTGTCTACCTCTTTCTTTCAAATCTCCTGTAAGATAACTTTTCTATACGGATTCTTTATATGTTACACTTTTGTTATTTGCAACAAATAATCTCTCCAGCTGGACTCTAAGCTCTTTGGGGGAAAATAAGTATGTTTTATTCATCATTAAAATTTTATTAATACTTTCAGATGATCACTGCCTAAGTGGGGTGACAAAATCCTTGAGCTCAGCCAAACATTTTTCTAACATTGTAGTATACCTAACATTATTTATTCCTGTAAGAAGAGTTCACTAAGTGTTGCTTAAATAAGTTAAATGACTTTTTCATACCTACACCAAAGCAAACAAAAAACTGAGAATTTGAATAATATGATAGAATTGATGCTACTACAAAGTCAGAAGAATAAAATTCTATCATATTTGGTCATGTTTTATTCTTTGTACCGGAGACGTAGCTACGGGGACTTTGTATGTATTTCTACCCTTCTGCTGTACTCAGACCTCAGTCGCCTCGTGCTCTCCCCCTTCACTCAGGACATGATGTTCCCCATGTTCCCAGGTGTCCTGACCCACCTTCCACTGTTTGTGCAGCTTCCTGACCGCTTCCTGCAGCCCCTGCTGCTCCTGCTCAGGCAGGATGTCTGTGAGCTCATCACAAGCTTTCAGGAAAGCGTTGAGGACCCTCTGATCCAACTGGCTGAAAAACTCCTGAGGTGGAGGAGAGAGCGGTTAAGACATCTGGCAAAATAAAAGACAGCATCCGCGTGGTCACACCTGACCCAGTCTCGCAGCCACCCACCTACTGCCCTCTTCAAAACTTCTCAGCAACTTCTAATTTGTTTTTTCAGAAATAGACTACAAATATCTATAGTTATATGTTAGAACTCTTCACATTTGCATTGAACTAGTACCTTCTACATTTTAGGAAAAGAATCTGCAGTTTTCAATTTTTTGGTAAAATATTCTGAAAGGCCAACGGATGACCCTAAAACTTCAATTCCAGTGATAGAGTTTTGGTTCCTCTTTGGTAAAGTCAGAAGAGCAGGAGAGAAGCCGAGACTAAGCCTCAAACTCTTCTTTCCTTTTCTGTCCCCACCCCCTGCCCTGGCACTGGGCATTGAACCCAGGGCTTTTGTGGTGCATGCTAGAAACACACATGTTATCAATGGAACTGTGTCCCCCTCAAATTCACATGCTAAAGCCCTAAGCCCACATGTGATGGCCGTTGGAATCGTGGTGTTTGGGGGAGGGGTTAATTCGTTTTAATGAAGTCACGAAGGCGGCACTCTGGCGTTAGCATTCAGGACAGGAAGAGATACCACAGAGCACTCTTCCCTCTACAGGAGACCATGAAAAAGGCAGCCCCCTACCAGCCAAAGGAAGGTCCTGGCTAGAACCCTGCCATTCTGGTACCTTGATCTCAGACTTCCGGTCTCAGGAACTCTGAGGAAATAAGTTTGAATTGCTGAAGCCTCCCGCCTAGGGCGTTGTGTTGCAGCAGACGGTACATGCATACACCCGTGACTAAGTCTCACACAGTCTCAGGACGGGGCAAGCAGAGAGAGTTTGAAACAATGCTGACTCAGAGCAGAAGTGCCCTACTATATGAAATGTATAAATTGAGGAGATGCTTTGAGCTTTGTGATTATAGACATTAGCTTTAAGTCTAGAAAACTGTACCCCCAATACACTGGGTTCCTCATTTGAGAATGTGGCTTATACAAGCATCCAGTGAAATTTCAGGAAAAAAGATTGAAAATATAATATTTTCAGAGTGCTGATCATCTTTATACACAGTTTCATAGCTCACCAATGCTCCTAATACTACTATCATTTAAACAAGTAAACATAAAATGACTTCATAAAACTGGGACAAGTAGTTGTGTATTAGATACCAGTTTTCAAGTGACATCTCTACACTGTGATATAGTGGTTTATAAAATGAGCATAAATAGCCAGGCACGGTAGTGCAGACCTGTAATGCAGCCACTCTGGGAGACAGACAGGACCATGGCAAGTTAGAGCCCAGCCTGGGCAGCTCGGTAAGTCAGCAAAACCCGTCTCAAAATGAACAACAACAAAAATTAAAAAGGGCTGGATATGTAGTTCGGTAATATTGTGTAAATAAATAAATGGCACAAAGACTTAGCCGCTCACCTTGGTTGTCTATTTAAGAGAACTTGCGGTTATTTAAGAATTTCTGAATTAAATAAATGTATTAGTAATTTGGACAGCCTGAAGTGTCCTGGCTTTCTATTATTCCAGGGGCTTAAGGTTGGTCTCTCATAAGTCAGTTAATCGATTGTTCTTTAATATTCAATATTCTTTAACTTCAATATTTCTGTCCACCATTTTTTTGAGTTTCCTAAATACCAAGTTTCTCCTTCCTATGTCACCGTGCCCACTCCTACTCCACCCCACCCTGACCCCCCACACCAACACTGGGTCAGAATGCTCTTTTTATTCTCTCATTCAAGATCTCCTGTCCATCCCCCAGGTCACATGAGCCACAAAGGGCAGACTCACGGTGTGTCTCCGCAGAAGTTCTTCTGGGTCTCCCTTCTCTTCCAGGCCCTCCTGAGCAACCCGCAGCACTTTCTCCAACTCTGCCCGAGATTCCTCAAATTTCTTCATCAAGCGACTGTTGGTTTCCACATGCTTTTTCCAATCTCCAGTTTTCTTTACCATATTCTTGATATAAAAAATACAGTTGTCCCTTGGTGTCCTCAAGGGATTTGTTCCAAAATCCCCAAAGGATACCAAAATCCACAATCGCTCAAGACTCTTATACAAAATGTCTCAAGCATTTGCACGGAGCCTAGGTATATCCTCTTGCATACTATAAATCATCTCTAGATTTCTTATAATATCTAACACAATGTAAATGCTACATAAATAGTTGTCATGCTATATTGTTTAGGGAATGATGACAAGAAAGAAAGGCTGTATATGTTCAGTACAGATATAATTTTCCATATATTTTCAACCCACAGTGGTTGAATCTGCAGATGCGAATGTGTGGCTGTGGTGAGCTGACAGGAATCATAATGGGATGATGCTTCTTCATCATGGAAAGCATCATTAGGCCAGGCAGTATTACGTTTTTTAAGCTTCAAAAGAGACTTGGGAGGAAGGTATTTCATTAACTCTTTTCAATATTAGTATCAGAAAAAAGTTGTAAAATGGTTGGTTTTCAAAGACCATAGGGAAAAGTGTTTTAGCAAGAAGTGCTAAATCAAATGATGATTACTTGTCTTCATCTATGGATTTTTGCGGGCTAACAACTCTAAAGGCAGGAAGAGCAAGTTACCTGAAAAGCAACGTGGACATCTGCATTCTGTCTTTGTAGCTTGGTCTGATCGAAATGCTTTAACACATTGCTTAAGGTTACAAACTTCTGAACACTTTGGCTGCTTTTCTCAATGAGCGTCAAGGTTTTCTTGCAGCTTTCTTGACAAGTTAATAGTTCCTAGACAGAAAGCAAATCCATGATATTATTTGCAACAGAGAGTAAAAGAAGAAAGAGGAAAGGAAAGAGGGAAGGAAGGAAGAAAGGAAGGAGTAATTACAAACCATAACATCATCTAGCTCTTAGACTTTTCATCAGCGATATGTAAAACCACCAGGACAGAGGAACATTTCAAAAGAGCTCAATTTTAAGTAATCACTGAGGTCAGTGCTTTTTATATAAGACATTTAAATGTCAGAATGAGTTTTTTGAGTTTTTGTATATTTCATGCTCATCTGCTTAGCATTAAAAAATGACAGAGAATCAAAAATTATTATTTATCAACTGTTATTTCTCCAGCTAGTTGAGAGACCAATGGTTTTTCGAGAGAATAACCACAAAATCAATCTATATTTTAGGCTTTAATCAGACTAAATAAATTTAACATCAGAGCTCACTTACTTTACTGAGTCAGATGTAGCAGATAATATGTTACTTGTGTACTGTAAGTTTATAATACTTGAATTCTTACAGCTCCCAAGATATAAATCTTTTTAATGAAATAGTGAAGTCCAGGTCATCATCAAAAGATATCAAACCAGTAGGTCTGGGAAGACCTGCGCATGTCCTATTTGCAGCATGAGATGCCAGGTGACTGACAGGCTCACCTCCTCTGACTGGCGGCCTGGTATCCTAGCAACTTTGGTGCAGGGGATATGAACCAGCCCAGCCAAGGCAGCATCATTTTTTGTCTTGAATTCATGCTACTTGCATTTCGACATCCTCAGCAGCTTTGAAAAAAATATTTCAAACTGCTCATTTGGATGCCATTTTTGGTAATCTAAATGTTAACATTAACAGCAGGGCTTTGTCTTGTTTTGCAAAGCAGAATAAAGACACACTTTCTCCTTTTGAAGACTAAGGAGGCAAAAGGGTAACATCATTTAAAAAAATCTCTTATGAAATACCAGTATGTAATAAAAACATCACTCTAATTATAAGATGATTATCTGATGGCAATTTATAGCAATATGGGAAAGGAGGAAATGGCATCATATCACAAAATAAGATTATCCAATGTGATAAGTCACAGAATGGAATATTCATTGTGGCACTATAAATGGTAATAATAATGCTACTTATTACTGAGTATATATTATTAGGTATAATCACCTTCATTTTATGGTAAGGATATTAAAGTTAAGCAAGGTTTTATAATTTGCTACTTATCATATCAGATCTGAGGTCTGAGCATCTACGACTCGCTTCAGGTACTCTGCTCTTTCTAGTAAGTGAACCTGCTTCTTCCCTGAGTCTATGTTAGTTAATGCTGTGGCACATCTTCCTTACATCAGTTTCACCCTCATTGGGTGGATAAGTTCACTTGCAGTAAACCAGCTAAATAAGTCAATTAACTACACACTCAATAAGACACTGTTATGGATGCAAATGTGCTCAAATGAGACAAAAAGTGACTCTCACACCACGTATGTTTCCAGAATTTCATGGTTGGTTGAAGAGATCTATTCTCAGTTCAAAGAAAAGATCTCATAAGACAAGGTTATAGATTCTCAACAGAAATAGAAAAAACTCAACTATTTATAATATTGTTAAACATACACATAAACTATGTGTGTATGCGTGTGTATATATGTGTGTATGTGTGTATGCATGCCTGTGTGTATGTGTGTGTGTGTGTGTGTGTGTATGTGTGCATGTATCAATCTATCCACCGATCCATACCCATCCATATACTTCCAACCAATCAAGAAGTACAGGAACACACACTTTTTTAAAAGAAATTAACCATTTCATGAGTTAGGTAGCAGGTATTAACCATTCATGAGTTAGGTATTTTTTTTTTTTTTACTAGAAAATTAAATGACTACAAAGCAGAGAGGAAAATGAAAGGACTTTCTATCGTGGGAGCCTTTGTCGCTTCAAGACCGAGTAGAGGGTTTGGATCTCTTTGTATGACACATTTCCTTATTTTCAGAGAGACACAGTGAACTTGCGCCTTCTGTGCTTGGTGATCAGAACTCAGGTGTAGGGGTGCACAGCAGATGGTCATAAAGGTTTGCTGAGTATTGCCAGGTCGTCACAATGCCCAATTCATGGAAGGGACAGGCAGGTGTTTCACACAAACTGGTCTTGCTAATTTTGCTCAAATCCGGAAACTTCTTAATCCAGAAGCTGAGAGGCAGGCTCCTGCGAGCCCACCTGCTCCAAGTGTCTTGAACACCCCCAGGAAACAGCTTATGCAGGATGAGCTCTCACCTTTGGACAAGACATGCATTTCTGTTTTGAGTTACTACTACTATATGATTCCAAAAATATTTTTGTCCTAATTGAATTTCTATGATTGTAAACAACATCTCAGTCTTATTAAATGTACTTGAAAATAATTATGTCTTTGAAAGGGATTTTTCTTACCTGATGTTTTTGTTTAAAAAGAGCACTAGATTGTGCCTCGTGCTCAAGAACTGTCAGAATCTCATTGATTTTCCCAATTGAGTCGTAGAAGGACGTCATCTGCTTTTCTAATTCCTCCAGTGGAATCGACAACTGCTGAGACTCATACAGGAGGGGGGAGCAACAGTCTTTGACCTTTAAAAATAGGAAAACAAAAGTCCCATGACAGGCCATCAAGTGCTATAAGCTGAGGACACTGCACAGAGTTCTCAGGCACATTTTCTTTAGCGACGTGGTCACTTGTGCTCACAAATCCCTAAGCACATTTCTTTATTGATGTTCCCCTATATTGTAAAACTTTGCTGTGAAAAGCAGTATTACTGTACCACTGAGAGAAATGAGTGGTTACGGAGCTTTTATGAAAATTCATGCACGTTGTCCATCTGGATAGCACTTTCCCATTTCAGTGATTGCTGTTAGTAAGGCAGATGGTATCAAATTCTACTTCATAAACATGCAACTCATTTTCTCTCTGGCCTTGAAATCTGACCTAAGACCACCATAGATTATTATTACTATATCTTCATGGACCTGAGTCTTCTGGCTTTATTTTCCCAAGCTCTCGAACTCAAGCCCTGTGTCCAGACAAACTTATCAACCTGTTAGCTCACTCTTCACAGACCCCTCTCTCCTCTCCCATGTCTCTCTGGCTCTGGGTTTCACTACAGCATCCTCCTCAACTTCCTACTCATCACAAGCACAGGTCTCACACACTAATTTAATCATGGAGGCTTTTATTCTAGGGGATGTCTTCCAGTCTGAAACGGCCAAACCTGTCACTTGTCATCTAATACATCTGCACTTTCTTTTAATAACAACACAAGCCCTTGGAGTTAAATAGTTCCAGGAAATGTCTGCCTGATCGCCTTTATGTTGGACCCCAAGAACTTGTAATTCCCCAAGAACCTCTCAGTGCTTCTCATTTGACCCACAGTTGCTTCTAACTACTACTATTTTTATCCCAATCAATGAACACTTTTAGACAATCATGGAAAGGAAATTAATCAGTATTTGTAAGATCATTCTTTGCTTTTCATAAAAATATAAAGACAACAGAGTGTTATATATTTGGTAATATTGCAAAAAGTAATTTTTGAAGAAAGCCTGTGGGGGTAACATTTTGTTATTGTGAAGTACAAAATTTTAGATGCAGACAATGTATTTTTGTGTTCTAGAATACACTGCTGGAATGATGAACAAACTCATCAAAAGAAAGCTACTGTCCTACTGCGATAGCACTCTGCTACGACTGGATTGAGCAAAACCAAGAGAATCCCCTTGTGGGTATAAAATAAGTGTGTTTTATTTCTCTTTCCCTTTGTGCATCAGAAAACCTATGAAGGTGCTGCACTTGGACCAGTGTAGGAAAGTGCAATGGCTTAGATATGTCTAAAGGCACAATTTGCCTTCTCAAGTTGCCCTATACCTGACTAAGAAAGGCAGGTCCAGATATGAACCCACAAGCTGCTGGAATATCACCAGATCAAAACTGTTGACTTTGAGTTGTTAGGAAATATTGCTGGTAGCCAGTATTATCACTGTTTTACATTAGCATTATATTATAAATAATTCTAACTTCAATGTTAAATAAAATTATTTGAAAATGAACTTTCTAATATACCAAATTTTTTTACAATATTCTTCCTATTTGCATTTTTTGTTATTTTTTTTCATCGATTCTCCACTACTGACTTCACTTAAATTATAGTTTCTCTCTATAAGTTATTGTTTCTCTCCTTATGTTTCACTTAAGTTATTCTTCTCTCCTATATAATAAAGATTTCTCCTTCATCTCCTTTGTTTTCCAGTTATAAAACGCTTCTTTCTAATCACTTACGTAATTACTCCTTGCTTTCACCAGAAATTAATTATCCATTCTACGTGGACTTTGCTGGCAATGTCATCCTATGAAAATTCAAGTTTTGGTAGATACAAACTCCTAAAAGAATTTCCAAAGCTCTTAAAGACAATCCCTCAATAACACAGGAAAGCCTTATGGTTAGTGCTTATATCCATCTAGTTCCCTGCACAGAAGTGGCATGATTGGATTTACCTTAAGCTCATGTACGATGAGCTCTGTGAGATGAGGAAGATAGAATTTCCACTGCTTTGTCACTATGCTAGCAGGAAATATAAATAAGCTTGAAGTGCTGGTACGCCAAATCTCAATAAAGTCTCGTTAAAATATATGGTTCTCCTCCTTCTCTTTCTTCCTCTTTTTGCTCTTCTCTATTTCATTTAATTTAATTGACTCCAAGCAATACCTATTTTCTATTACAATATAATTACTGCATTTCTAAACTAACAGAGGTTATACTTGGTGGAATATCATAGTTTTGTTTTCAAAGTTCGTTATAAACTTACTAAATGAGAAAGTCACTAAATCAGGAATGCTAGTGGGAACCAAAAGCATGATTTGCTGATGAGCAACCTGTTTGCCCATGGGACAGAGGAGGCGCGGGGCAGGCTGGGACTGGTGCCATATAGCGTGGTGTGCATTGAGGCATTTTTTGTACCTTGGTAAGCTGCTCTTTGAGCCTGGACATGGCTGAAAACATCTCATTAGCTTCTTCCTGAGTGCTTTCTTTGGCAATGAGATGTGCTGTCTTTGTGATTATCTTGTATTGAGCATCCATCACAGGAATTCTCTGCTCAGTATCCTGCACGGATCATTGGAACAGCTTGATTAACACAGGACATGTTCTTCTTAATTTCAGGAGTCCACAGAAGGCAGAACAAAAATCAATATGCACTGCAAAAATTTCTATACTTATAATAAACTTTTAGAGATTCTGGTCATTGCTTTCCTTCTTTATTAATAGAAAGGACCGTCATACACATAATAAAAACTTCTCAACTTCTCTTTTGAAGTGACAAACATTTGGGCACCGTGGCACATGCCTGTATCCCAGCACTCTGGGAAACTGAGGCAGGTGGATTGAGAGTTCAAGTCCAGCCTGGGCAATTTAGCAAGACCTTCAAATAAAATAAAATAAAGGGCTGAAGATGTAGCTTAGTTTCAAGGCCTTGGATTCAGGCCCTACACAGGAAGAAAATGACCAAACATCTTTAAAGTAACATAAAGATTAGTTGGAGTAATCTTCACACTTTCAAAGCATATGTTAGTGCAGAATGTATCATATAAAGGCAAGTCAACAATGTGGAGCAATTCAGACTTTAAAAATAAAACACTTCTTTCTTTAAAAAGTAACACATTTTCATTGTGTAAAACTTATAAATTGGAGATAGTAATATTAAGGCAATTTATATTACTTATAGTTTCTCAAACAGTAATAACCAAAGTCAACATCTCATCTTTATATCATTATTTTTTTTTCTGCCTATGTCCCAAACCATTTTTAACTTTTACCAAAAACAAAAGCATGATACTGTGGTTTCCTTTGCCTACTTAACTATGTATTGTAAAATCTTTCCATGTCATTAAGTATTCTTCCACTATTTCATTTTTCAAAACTGAATGCTCTTCAAAACACAGAAATACCATAATTTACCCAATAAATCCTTTCTTAATGGAAGCATCACATGGAAGTGCTATCTATAGATAGCTCCTATTTTTTCGAGTGCTTCATAATTTTTCCTAATGCTTCTTAATGTAGAAAGAAATTTTAAATTGAAAAAGTATCTTTGAAGTTACTTCATCTGATCAAAACATTTTTTTAAGAACTCAAGTATCCTTGTACTTTTTATGAGAGGCATAAATTGGGACGTGTGGCCCTGTTAGAATAATGCCTGAGAGGATACAGAGACAGGATTTTCGCTGATCTGTATTTTCACAATAGAGTAGCCTTTTCATTTTATCACCAAAACCTCTCACCTCCAAGTCTTGAATTAATAACTTGACATTAATAAAGGAGACTTCCAAAGGTTCAGCAAATTTCTTATGGGCTTCATTTGCAAAAGCAGAGAGGGTAGTGACACAATCTGTGTATTCTTTCTTCATTCTGTCCAGCTCATCAGCTCGAGCATACTGTGGAGGAAAAGTGGGAGGCGCGACATTTGAAGCCATCAAGCTGTGACGCTAGAAGCCCACAACCTTCACTTTGGCAGAGTCTCATATTCTCAGGAGTTGTTACACGGTAAGAAGGACTCTGATTCCTGAGGCTTATTTTAGCTAAGGTTGAAGCAAGTCCAATTACTTTGAAAGGCAAAAAAACCAGCATAGCAATGAAGAACGATGATTTGAAAAGCGAATCATTCTGTATAAGTAGGCTCCATATGTCACCATGATCTTTAATCAGATTTTACACTTCTGTTATGCTCCTTCATTACAAATGGAAAAGAATGAATAATCAACTATAAAACAGACAAGCTTTAAACACGTCTGTATTCTGCCTTAATAAGCCCATGCCATTCCTGTGCTATAAAAGTAAAATTGCCTCTAAACAGACTGTTTATCACAGCACTTGTAATAGACCCACATTTGAAGTGAACATAGATTTGAAACACATACTTGCTTGACTTCCATAAACAGCTCCCTCCATCGCCCATTGAGCAGTAGTAATTGCTGCTTGAGGTCCCGAGAAACCATCTCATCACAAGTTTCAATTAGAAAATTGCCAGCATCATTCATGGCAGTGTGCTGCTGAATCCAGTGAGGTAAATTTCGGAAAAAATCCTAAAGGATAAAGAATGCACGCTACTATAAACCACAAACCAAATACTAATAACTAAAATGAAAGTGATCAGACCAGGATAAATATATGTCTTCTAAAACTCATGCAAGTTTTAAGATAGACTTTTAAACCCCTTTCAAGACATAAATTTTAAAAATGTTAAAAGTACAAACTAGAAATATTGAGTGTCTTTTTCTTTTTGTTGAGAGAAGGTTTCCCTGTGTTGCCCAGTGAGCCCTGAATTCCTGGGCTCAAGTGATCCTCCCGCCTCAACTTCTCAAATAGCTGGGACTACAGATGTATGCTGGTGTGCACAACTCTGAGTGTCTTTTCCTAAGAACGTTTATGCCATAGCTTTTGCTGAAGATAAAACAAAACATGATAAGCATTTCTTATTTCCATTTCACAAATGAAAAAATCCAATGAATTCCTGTCAGTGTCAGAGACTTGGGAGTGGTATTCAGGTTGCCAAATATCAGTTCTGGGGTCATGTAAGAAGCATAATGCAGTAGAGACATGTCTAAAAGATTTTAAAAATAAGTTTTGGGTCGGTTACATTTGATTTCAAAATTTGAATATAAATAAATAAATAAATAAATATATGATGCACTACAATAATTAACAAAATCATGGAGAGAAACATAAAAAAAATTAAATACTTGGATTAAGAACATTTAATATAATAGCATCCTTTCTTACTTGCTTAAGTGTGTACACGTGCCAATAAAAGTTTTCAACGTATTTCAAATTAAACACCTATGTTCACACATGCACCACAGTAAAAACCAAGGACGGTTCAAACTCCATTTCATAAAATCCGTGTAGCAGGATTTCCTTCATAAACAGATAAGAATGCTTCTGTTCTGGTGTTTACATTCCTTGGGATGAAACTGACATGTATGTCGTGTACTAGGGCATTGTTGGTCTGATCAGAAAAGCCTAAATCTGTGTAAGTACATGGATAATGCCTTCCCTAGCTACACAAAAAATATTTAATACACTACATATGAATAAAAAATGGCAAAATGTTGAAAACTGATACATCTTGTTGTATGAGCAATAAAAGACGAATCTATCTTGGATGGTAAGCACTAATTCATTCCAATATACATACTGTATTTCTTTATGGAAACCTGGCATTTCAAGCTTTTATATATAAATTGATTTCCATATGAAAAATCGGGCTTCCATTAAGAAATAAATATGCAACTCGGTCCATTTCACTTGATATTTACATGTGACATCAAACACTAACTCACAAAGGTACATGCACATATACTCTTGTGACAAGTGAAAAAAATGACTCATATGCAGAATGAGACCCTTGAATGAGGATTGATAAAAATCTAAAAAAAGAATATATTTGATAGGTCAGTTGTTCAAATAGTGTGTTATCACAGTGATTCAGTACCACATAATCCAAAATTGTTTTCATCCTCCTAAATTAGGAAATTTACTTAGGAAGGGGCCTTAGACATGCCCTCTTCACCAATAGACTTCAGTGTGAGTACAGCGCCCTCTGCTGCCTGTTGGATTTGGCTGACCTGCCAAAGTGACCTGCAATTGCTCTTCTGAATACACATATTGAACACTGAACAGATCAGATAGGAAACTACTATAACAGAACCAGTACATATCGGTATAAAATAATTTATTAGCCTGAAAGTGTAAGTTTTCAGGCAAAGTGAGAAGTTCTGAGTCACACTTACAAATATAAAATATTCTCTGTGAACGATGCTGTAAGAAAGTTTCTCATTTCTAAATCAACATCATGTTTTTGCTTTTATATGAAACAATCTTACCTTTTTGGCATTTTCTGATTGGTTCAGCATTTTTTCAGCATCCTCAAGCCAGGCTTGAAGACTAGCCACGGTGTTACCATAGCGATCCCAGTTAGAGATCACTTCCTCCAGCATGCTCCTCACGCTCCTTACTTCCACCGAGAGATTCCTCCACTGAGCAGTGGTTTCATTCATGAATTTCATCACATTCTCAGCTTCCTCCACTGAAACAGGAAGACAAATTACAATCTTTCCTTTGTACTTGAGAGCCTCTATACCTTCTTTCTATGGTGTTATCACTGGGATGCAATAGCATCGATCACAAATGCGAGAGTTTATTCCTGACAAACACAACAGACATATTTACAAACTGAAAATAAACATATTTTACAAATCGTGTCTTCACACTAATTTAAGCTCTCATTTACTTGATTGTGATATTCATGTTATTACCCTTCTGCCTTTAATCCTTACAAGTGAAAATAGGTTGAAAACTGCAATTTAGAAAAATGAATGCTTATTTTGTGCTCTTCAAAGAATCTTTCTCTCGGTCGCTCTCTCTCTCTCTCTCTCTCTCTCTCTCTCTCTCTCTCACACACACACACACACACACACACACACACACACACACACACACACAGGGGTACAGCTGCATGGTTAGACAAACTTACCAGAACTGAATCTAGTATGCTCTCTCCAAGGCCAGAGGCATGGTTGCACAATGGTTTTTACAAAGAAAATTGATCTGATTACATAGAAACCTGATGTTCTAAATTCTACTGCAGCCAACACGGCCGCAAATTCTGCAGTGTGTCTTACCTGAACCATCTGCTTTGACATACATTTCAGCGGTCTGTTTCAAAATCTGGTATGTTACTTCATATTGATCAAAAAACTTGCTATTTTCTATAAAAGACTTGGAAAGGAGAACAGCCGGTTAGACAACAGTAAAGATTAGGCTTGTGTAGAATGTCAAAGTCGATTTTATTTTGTGTAGGTACCAGGAAATTTTACCCGAATTTGCCAAGCTCACTGTTCTTAAAAAAATAAAATTGAGTCCACTGCCACAAATAACCTAAAATTATCCCAATAATATAAATTATTTCTATACTCCCAGTTCTAATTCAGTACTAGATTGAGAAAATATTCTATTCCTTACCACCCAGGGATTTGCTTTCTGAAAAGACAGAAGTTTCTCCAGAGAACCTGAGGCCTAACATTTAGAACGCACTAAATTTGGAGGAACATTTTAGCATTCTACTGTGTGCAAGTCGCGGGAGCCTGCTGTTCTCAGAACACTCGTCCTGGCCGATGACTGCCTGGAGGGATTTCGGATGAAAAATAAACGACAGAGTACAAATACTTTCTTTAAAAAAGAAAAGGTAAGTATAAAATTGTTAAATAATCACATAGGATACCCATTTATCAGTGGCATCATATTAAATTACCCAGCATAACAAATTAAAAAATAAGATACACATATCTACATCTGTATTTGTATGTAATTTACATATGTAATGGTGTCACTGTCGGCAAATGGATACACTGAAATTGAGAACATACACGAAACGCTCTTGGATACATTTTATTATCTTTAATATCAAAAATATAAAATAACTTCTTTATCAAAGATTATTCTTACTCATAAAGTAGAAAATTAATGCAATGACAGCTAACACATCAACAAAGGGTCTTTAATTTTTTAACTACATAATGGGTGCCTATGATTTGAATCATTAGAACACTTGATAGTGTCACTGTATTACAATTAAAAATTAGCCTTTACAAACTAGCTGAAGTCCTGTGTACTACGCTGATATGCTTAATATGGAGATATGAAAGGCTGTCCACAGATGTGAAACTGCTCATACAGAATTTGTAAACATTCATAGATTCTTACCGAAGTTTACCATGTTTCAAGGTAAAATTAAATACATTATATATAATATACTGCAGATCATTTTGTGTTCATAAATCATTTACTTATATTCTTCAGGGATAAAGTGATAGAGACAGCTGTGAGTTACATGGAATGAGAAGTTCTGTGATCAATATTTAATTCAATAACTTTAATAGGTTTTATCCTTTTTGTTCGAGACTAGAGTAAGAAAATAGTAGTTGGACTAACTCCTTATTAAATTTTATGTCTTATTCCTACTCCCGAATTAGGGGGAGAGCAATTTACTAGAATTTAAATGGTGAATAATCTAACCAAACAAGCAAGTCATGATTCAATCAAAAATGGAAAATGGCACCTAACGTTCAAGTTAAGAAATTAAAGACATAATTATATTTGGCAAAGTTTAAAAACTAGTCTACATGTAGGTTTGATGCAAATTTCAAGAAGCCAAAAAGAGGACAATTGTCCTAAGTGCCAAAGAATGGAAAATAGTGTGGTGGACAAGAAGTTTTAAATAGACTTTTGATACAGTAGTTTACGAATTAATTGAAAATGAGTAAGAAAAGAAAGCTTATTTCCAGATTAATTTTTGGTCCAAGGCTGGGGATATGGCAATAGTTTAATGATATTAAAAGTATTGCAAGATTCATTAAAGTATTTTTGAGTCTTCCTGTTATGAAGACAGGGCAATTAATTTTCCAAAAAAGATAACATTATTATTATTATTGTTGTTGTATTGTTTGCAATAGTGGGGACAGAAACCAGGGCCTCTCGAATGCTGGGCAAATACCACTGAGCTCCATTCTAGTCCCTTATTTATTATTTTAATTTTTTACATAATTTGCCCCTCCTCTCTGCTGAATATGGAGTAAATCCCTTTAGTATATGCATTGTCTATTAGAACCACGTCAGCAGAATTGCTAACTCTCCTTTTAAGTCTAATCTACCGAGCCATGCATCAAAGAAAAGTGAAAAGTTAAATACAAAAGTTTATTTTAAATCGTAATGACAGAATTATTTTTTTCTTTCAAAATTATTCTGAACTTGAATAGCAAATTCAACAAATAAGCTTTGTTAGGGAACTTTAAAAATTGATGCTACTTTAAGAAAAATAAGATGCCTCTTTTATCACCAACTTAAAAATATTAGTGAAAGTAACTAAATTTCTACTCTCGCATAAAAAAAGCTCATCAATTTCATCTGAAGGGAGCTAAACCAAATAATTTAAGACCTTTAAATTCAATTTTGATGAGTAATTTCATCAGGATTGTTTAGTTGATTGTGTTATTGTTACGAATAATAAAATAGTCACATTATTTATGCTGTACTCATATAGTCCATAATTCCAAGAGGTCTTCCTTTCTTTTAAATGAAAGATTGAAATGTTATCTTATTTCTGGTGTAGTAAAATCCAAGCACATGCTAATTGACATGATCATTGTCAACAATTCAGACAGTAAGGACCTAAGGACCAGTTGATTGTGTTCTGATTTATATTACAGTGTGTAATCACTCATCAAGAGCCTAACCTAATCCACAGCAAGCACTTGTGACGTATTTTCCAAGAATTTCTGAGCATTTGGTGGCTGCGTACCCAAAGTGGGAAGCACATTCTCTAGTTCTCTAACTCTTAAAAACATGTATTATCATTTTTTTTTTTGCAGATGATTAAGACTGAGTCGAGAAATTAGACTAAAGATAATTACGGATGTTTTACCGCATGAATATCCTTTAGTGTATTAGATCAGGTAGCAGCATAAAGCTCACAATGGTGCATTCTTTTTCTCAGGAACCAAGCATTGCATGTAAGGAATTGACTTGATGGTTTTATTGAGAAGTCATCAGACTCCCTGAAACAGTCTCTTCTAGAAAGAATGATTTTCCTTAAAACTCCAACAGAATCAAAGATACTCTATGAAGTTTGACATGTCAGGAAAGCAGTCACTTCTGTCTTTGTTCCTCAGAAAAAATCCTAGTATTCTTGTATTATTACGATCATCAATATTACTATTAAAAACTTGGGAAAAGAAAGTATGGCATTTATACACAATGGAGTACTATACTGCCATAGAGAAGGATAAACTTGAGTCATATGTAGGAAAATGGATGCACCTTAAGATCACACTATTAAGTGAAATAAATCACACACACAAGCTTAAATAGTATACGGTTTCTCTTATGTGAGAAACCCAAAATATAAATAAATAGGGAGATAGATCTTTTGCAAAAGGGAAGGGGACCAAGAGATGGAAGGAGAAAGAAGGGGAAGAGGAAGGGAATTACAGAGGATTTTTTAGTGTTACATACATGTACCAACTCACCACAAAGAATGCAACCATTGTGTACTGCAAGCATGCACTAATAAAAACTAAAAATTGAAAAATAAAACTCAGGGAAGACTAAGTCTTTGAAAAACTGAGTTATCCATAAAGTCACATGGATGGTAAAGTGAGTGGCTGGACCGTGATTTGAACACACTTCTCCGTGACTGGTGGCAGAGGTTCAACAATTCACTGCTAGTTTTACACCATGCAGCCCCTAGCACATACATAAAAGCAACAGCCGGGCTATGGGGTGTAATAATAAAATCCTATCGAATGGGCCAACATTAAACAAAATTAATATTTATGTAAGCACCACTTTTTAGTTCACTAGGATGTCAGATATCTTATCAATCATTTGGTCTTTTGAAGCAAAAATTTTCATAGACTAGACAGGAAAATTCAGTACTTGCACATAAGAGCTTCTGCTTTAGAAAGATTTGGATTCAAATTCTGGCTGCACACCATCCCCACTGTGCCATCTGGAGCATGTGACTTGGAATTTCAAAGCTCGGCACGTCCATACTTTCCTCAATGGATAAAACAATGTCCAAAAAATAGAAACAAAGCTTTTGTAAATAAGGAGGGAGGAGGGGTAAGGGGAGGGGAGGGGCATGGGAAAAAAAGAAGCAACAAGATATATCATGTGCAGGTACAAATCTCCTATGATGAATGGTATCACTATGTACATCTAAAATTTACCATTAAAATAAAATTAAAAAACAAAACAAAACAAAACAATGCCCAGCCCAAAGGGTCTTCTTGGATGAAAAATGAAACACTTAATCCCACAGTGATTAAAACAATTAAATAAAAAACACCTTAAAAAGCTTTGTGGAAAATAAATATGTATGATAAGTACTTATTTCACTGTGTATGAAGAGTGATTAGAAATTTTACAAACAATAGTGAAAGTTGCAATGCAGTTTGAAATTAGCAGCTTCCTGAAATCTTTAACTTTCTGGAGTAGACAGGATGTACTGATGTTTTTATCTTTAATAACAATTCTCTATTTATATATCTGTTGAAAAGTTCAAAGAGAATTATTAGCATTGTATTGTATTAGAACATTAACCTGGTGAAACAGTCCTGTTAGGTGCTTAAATCTGATTGGCTGTTCTTAAACAGCTAGAACAAAGACTGGATCGTGTATAATTAACTACTGCACTCAGGGTGTATCACTCAGTATGACTAAATCTGAAAATATAACTGTATATCTGTATTTAATATTCAAGGGACTGATGTAATTGCTTAGTGTTTTTAAAAATGGATTTTAATTACCTTCCAAAATAACTACAAATGAATAAAAGAACATAGAACAGATTTTATCTTTTTTGACAAAGGGTCCCTAGTCAAATTTAGCAAATCTATAAAAAAAAAATTTACTGTAAACCAATTAAAACTTTTTTTTTCAACTACATGTTGTTCGCACATCATGTAGAAAATGAGGTGCAACAATAGCAAGACCATGATTCTAAGAAGCTTCAGTAAAGGGGCAGTCTTACTAAGTACTGAAGCACAACAATTATTGAGTCACTGTCACTAATCAAGTTTTAATGGGCTTACATCTTAAAAGTTTATCAATTTATCATTTGGAACTTGCATTTAAGCAAATGGAAGAGTACAGGACTGAACTACCCTATTACCATTTCTTCTATGAGAAAATTTGTGTTGCAAATAAATTTGGGGGGATATTTAGTTGTCTATGAGGAAATCAACTGCCTTTATTAAGTATGACACAGTAACTGCACATAAATGGAACTTCTGATTATAGAACAACCTGATTCATTAATGCAGGGATACTATTCTATAGTATGAGATTACCTACAAATATAGCCCAAAACAGGATAATCTTTAAAAAGTAAGTGGATACAGAGATTCATAGACAAAATTTTATTCTGCCGGGGTAGACATCAGGGGCAATGAAGCGCAGGCAATCACCAGAAAAGGGACACACTGGAACTATTCTAAAAGTAGATAGCACCCATATGAATGACAAGAAACTGTTCTGAGTGATTCACAATGGGAGATAACCCTTAAACATTGAATCCAATCTCAAAAGGGTATTTGAGCTCCAATCATGGAAGTGGCTATGCCATGCAAAAACTTTTTTTAAGCAATGAAGGTCAGTTGCAATGGTTCAATATTATTCATGCAGCAAAACCCTTCCAAACCTTGGGGTTTTAAAAAAAAAAGAAATTCCAAAGCATACAGGTTCATAGTTGAGATCAGTACGAAAGCTTATATCCTAGTGCTAAGTCATCTAACACACTGGTATCTTTATGGTTAAATTGAAGATTAAAATAATAGCACCAACGGAACTGGTATATGTTCAGGGGTAAACCTACAGGCTGTCTGACTTCTCCACCGAAGCACTGAGGACTTACAATGTAGTTCTGCAGAAGCAGCTCCACTGACTCTCGTCTCCCGTACTTGATGATCCAAGACTTCAGCTTTGACTCTGCGAGAACCAGCAGCGAGAGCAGGCGGTACTTTAATTCTAGAAATTCCATTTTCCTTAAGTGCAGCGCTGATGTGGAGGAAACAAACTGAAACCTAGAAATAAAACAAGGAGAATTTACAGCATGTAACTAATAGTAACAGAACGATGCTTGCTCAACCTGTTACGTGTCAGCCTTAAATACCATGCATCCACAAGGTCCTCTAAACTCTGGTCGATCGTTCTCTGGGGATCTGAGTTCTTTTCTGCTCTGGGTTCAAAGGCAAAGCATTATTGATCAAAGTCTTTGATTTAGTTCTCTCCCCTGCCAACACATCTCTCATCTGTTTCTTTTATAAGCTGTTTTTGTAATATTACATAATGTTCCCCACAGTACTGAATAAAAATACTGCCTATGAAGAAACCATTCCTGTGATTTCCAGGCTGTGGGCACATTCAGGCTCACTCTTTGCAGTTAATAATACATTATTAGCATGTTGGCATTCTTAGTTTATGTCATGGGTACCTACTTTTCATTTACCAAACACAAGCTTCTCTGAAAAAAAACAACAAACAAATCACTTGAAAGGGGAGAAAGGTAAAAGGCATCCACATAGCAGTTTAAAGAGAGACTTCCTACAAATCTAAACAATTTTCTTACCTCTCAGCCATGTCCTCTAGTTGATCAGGTGGCACTGGGATCCCGTTAACAGACCTGGTCCGGTAGATTTCATGGAAGGCTCTTTTGTGGGCATCTGTGTTTTGAAGCAGATCCTAAGATACAATTTTTCAAAAATTTAAAAATGAGGAAACATATTCACAGGAGGCTGGGAAGCATAATTTTCAGCTTGCAGTGATGAGTCAATGTATTCAACGATTTGATCCTGCTGCCACATTCACATGCAGCCTAGCGCCCGGCTCGGGCTTTTACCTCGAGCAGTACATGGAGCTTGTATAGAAGACACGCTGCTGGAACTGTGTCTAATAATGATGCATCTTTCAAACATACATGACACTTGCACAGCATTCAGTCATTTTAAAGGTACACGATCCAAAGAAAAATCTAATTATTGCTATAAACAAGGATTTCAACTATTCTTTTCCTTCCTAGATGTTGGCTATATTGGTTTCTAAAAGCTTAAAACTAAGCCCAAGAAATTTAACTCTTTATGGTAAAAGGTATTAGGCTCCCTAGTGTTATTTTATTTTAAATGTGTGCAAGCTGTTTTGAATAATATTTGCTGCCCTCTGAAGTAAGTCAGTTAGATTACAATGTATTTTAAAAATACTCTTTTGTTTAGGAGATTTCCATCAAGTTTAGGGAATTTCCCTTATATAGCACTATAGAAAGATCGATGTGATGCTTAAAAATATTGTTGACCAGCTGTACAGAACTCTTCTATTCATTTAATTAGGCTAATTTGAATCTTCTCATTTGTGTTTTTCACCATCTACAGACTTATAAAAACAACACATATCTTTTATAATCCCTAGCAAGTTTCTCAGAAAGAAGTAGAAGAATGAGATAAAATTAAATTTTTTTTTTCAAATCAGGATTTGGTGGATAAATTGGAGAAAGTAGAACCAAAAATAGCCTAAAATGAAGAGACATTTGAAGAAGGATTTAAACAAATACTATAAATTAAAATGTTAATGCTTGTATGTATTTGTCCATGTAAGTGATGTTTTAATGTTGTTGGAAACCTCAGGGCCAAATTCTATCTATCCTGATTTATTTTCCTGTGGTCACACTTGGACCTCTTTAAATTTGTAGGTAACTACTGCACATATATGTCCACAAGTCATTTATGCTAGGTAGAGGGTCCTATGACCAACCAAGAGCTGACCACAAGAGGACAGAGGACAAGGCCTGTCCTCAGAGCACCTATCCGTGGTGAGCATTTGGGTCCCTACTTCCTTTATTAACACCCAGGCACGTTTCTGTAGTTTATGGTTTTGTCTGAAGCTTCCCCAAGTGCCTGCAGGATAATAAGCACAGAGCCATCAACACAGCCAGTTCTGATTTGTGATACTGACAGTATTTAATATCTAGTGCCCTGAACAAAGTCTCTATAAGGTATCACAACAAACTAGAGCACATTCACACACAGGATAAAAGAACTTCTACAGCTGGCACAAAATTACTGGTTCCTTGGAGAGCCCCTCTCACTGTAAAATGGTGAGATGCTGAGCAAGATGTATGCTTCTAACTCACTTTGTTGGCTCATAGGAGGTCAATAAAAACTTTACGTCTTCTATTTCTAGTAAAATATGACCCCAAACTGGATCACAGACCTGTAGGCAAAAACACAATGAAAAGGCCAGACTGTCCCGGTCAGTAGTCTATCCTATTGCAGCAGAAAATTGGGTCTTAGGATATGAACAAGGACGAACACTGAAACTGGGTCTCCTCTGTGTAGCCAGAACTCTCCATGAGACCTACATGGCCCACTTGGTAGCTAACACAATAAGAGAAAAACAAAGATCACCAACCATCATGAGTGGGAAGCAGCCATTCATGGTAGTAGGAAAGTGTCAGTCAATAGAATGTAAATTAGAAGGAAATAGACCTAGTTAAAGTATTCTTAATTCTTACATTGATTAAGAAGTTAATATATTGATGCACTTTCAATTCTGTTAAATATCTATGGACCAACTGCAAAGGTAATGAGACTGTACAGCTGGAACATATAACTTTTAAACCAGTAGAAGAAAAACCGTGGAATGAGAAAAACAAACAGAGACTTCCGGGAAGATGGCGGAGCAGAGAGAAGCAGAATAAGAGCCTCTCCAAGATTTGTTGTCCAGACACTGGGATATAGCAATTTCAGGAAAAGAAAGAGGAAAATGTGTTCTTAGGACCCAGCAGGTATCTGAAGCAAGAGTTGAAGCCCATGGAGAAAGCAAAAGGAGAGATCAACCCAGAAGAAAGTGACGGATGGATGGTGCTTTCTCCCAGAGCTCAGGCTTGCAGCCCCGGCTCACAGCACCACCTCGCAGCACAGCTTGCAGCCCCCGGGTCACAGCCTCGGGTCACAGTCTGGGCTCACAGTCTTGGGTCACGGCCGGGCTTATGGCAGCATCTTGTTCCCTGGGTCACAGTCACAGCACCCACTCACAGCCCGGCTCACGGCCCCAGCTTTTGGTGCGAATGATGCAGTTTGAACATGCAGATGCACGGTAACTACTGGAGACCCCAGAGACCTCCACGGAAAGACACACAAACAGAGCAGAGCGGTGGACACTGAAGACTGCAGCAGCTGGTGAGTTACCTGAGTCATCTGATCTCAGATGCCCCCCAGGAGAGGGTGGTGATTGGCCAATTGCCATTTTAGAAAGGGGCTGAGCTCAGAACTCGGAAAAGCTGCTAGTGGCTTTTGGTGCTGGGGCAAGGTAGGGCAAGGCAGAGCAGAGTTCAAACTCAAATTGGAAGGAGGGAAAGGAATCAAGTTCAAACTGGCAGGGAACTGAGTCCAAGTTGGTGGGAGACACACAGTGTGTCTCCAGCTGAACAAATTGGATTTCCACCCCACAGCCAGTGATCAGGCTGAACTTCAGAGGAAAGGGTAAAGCCTTGCTATTGAACCCAGCTGGGAACACTCACTACCCTGCCAAAATCTACTTCTGGGATTAATCAACAAGGACTTGGGTCTGTCTACTGTGTCTACCAGTGACAGCAGAGACACACCTGGAAGCAGACATTTTATTTATTTATTTTTTAATATTTTTTCCCTCTCTGCTCTTCTTTTTCTTGTTTTTTTTTTCTCTTTCTTGTTTTTATAGGAAAGTGACTTTCTAGTTTTTTGCTGGTTTTTTTGTTCTGTCCTTGTTTTTACTTCTTCCTTCTCTCCTTTCCTTTTGTTTCCTTTACTCGTTCCCCAAAGTTTGCATAATTTCCCCCATCTTCCAACCTTGCTTCTCATCTCTTTCTCTTCTTCTATTTCTCTATCCTTTCCTCCTAATCTCTTTTGAATTTTCTCTGCTGAGAGTAAAATCACAGTATTGAGGGCATATTTACTGCATACGAGTTTCTGACTTACTTAGGATATTGTTATATAACCACAAATCTAGTTCATAAGGTATAAGGTGACAGATCAATAGCTACTACAGTTTGTTATTTTCTAGACTGTGTCTGATGCTATTGTTGCTGATCATACTACTTTAGCCAAGGTGACAGAATTGTTCTACTCAGTTCTTCCTTGAATACCAAGAGTAAGATTGGCAGAGGGTCACAAATAACACTATAGGCCACAGTCAATGAACTAAGGGCTGGCCAAATAGACAGCAACTTCTCAGCCCCAATAAACTGAAGAGGAAGGATCTTGCAACAGACTTATAATACAAAAACAAGCTACACTTGTAAGACAGCTCTGAGGAAGTAGTCACTTCCACAAGGTTCTCAAAACTAACAGAAAAAGCTATCTGGCACAAGCAATTCATAAACATCAACCCGGGAACTAAACTGAAGAAGAAAAAAATAGAAAATGAGAAGACACACAAATAACATGCAACCCCATACCTCCAGCTCACCAAAAGCAAACCCAGAGGATAATGAAGTGGAACAATCTGAAAGCCTCCCACCCAGACTCTTGGAAGCAGTAACAGCAGAAGTAACAAAGCAGATGAGTGAGGCTCTAGAAAACATCAAAACAGAAATCATTTCCAGAATGAAAGACATGATTAGTGACTCTAAGCAGATACACATAAAAAAATAGAAGAGCTTAGAAAAATGATGGAAACCATAAATGCCCAACACAGGAAAGAAATGGAATTCGTGAAACAGATTTAAACAGATGTCTAAGAGATTAAGAGTTCCATTGAAAGTATTGGCAGTAGAATGAAACAATGTGAAGAGAGAATTGCACATATAGAAGACAAGATTGTGATTAACGATCAAGAAAGAAAGAGTTCTTCAAAATGGTAAGGGACGAAGAAAAATCAATACAACAACTGCTAGATGACACGAAGAAAAATAACATAAGATTGAGCGGAGTCAATGAAAAAGCAGGAGACAGCACAAATCACGTAAGAAACCTGTTCACAGAAATAATGGCAGAAAACTTCCCAAGTATGGAAAAAGAACTGAACATACAGATAAGTGAGGCCTACAGAACTCCAATTAGCCATGATCAACAAAAATCTACCCCAAGGCATATAATAGTCAACTTGCCAGAAATTCGACACAAGAACAGAATTTTGAAAGCTGTTAGAGAAAAGAAACAAATAACCTACAAAGCAGAGCCCATCAGAATCACAGCAGACTTCTCAACACAAACCCTCAAGTTAAGGAGTATTTGGAGTGAAATATTTCAAGCCCTAAAAGACAACAACTTTCAGTCCATATTGATGTACCCTGCAAGACTGTCTTTCAAAATTGATGGAGAAGTAAGATACTTCCATGACAAAGAACACCTGAAGAGATTCATGACTACCAAACAAGCACTCCAAAATATTCTGAAGGACATTCTGGAAAGAGAAAATTAGGACCACAACTCCAGGAATCACGACAGAATGAATCCTTCAGGCAAGGCAAGTGATTAAACAGAAGGGAAAACTAGGAAGCCAAGAACAGGTAAATAATATGACAAGAATAAGTCAACATATGTCAGTTATAACCATCTACGTAAATGGTCTCAACGCACCAATCAAAAGAAAGAGACTGGCAGAATGGGTCAAGAAGCAAGACCCAGAAATATGCTGCATACAAGAAACACATTTAATTCAAAAAGAAATTCATAGACTGAAAGTCAAAGGATGGAAAACAATACTTCACGTGACAGGAATCTGGAACAAAGCAGGGGTAGCCATTCTATTTGCTCACAGAGTGGATTTCAAGCCAAGACTCATTAAGAAAGACAAAGAAGGTCACTACATCCTTGTAAAGGGAACAACCTAAGAAGAAGAGATTACAATCATAAATATATATGCACCTAATACTAGTGTGTCTAATTGCATATAATAAATATTGACGGACATGAAAAACCAAATAAGCATCAATACGATTGTAATGGGGGCCTTCAATACCCCACTGTCACAAATAGACAGATCGACTAGACAAAAAGTCAACAGGGAAATATCAGAACTAAACAAAACTCTTGAACAAATGGACCTAGTAGATGTATACAGAGTATTCCACCCCACAACATCAGAATACACATTCTTCTCAGCTGTACATAGGACTTTCTCCAAAATAGACCAGATACCAGCTCACAGAACATGCTTAAGTAAATGCAAAGGAACTGAAATTATCCCATGCATACTATCAGACCATAGTGCATTGAAACTGGAAATAAACAGCAAAAGGAACCACAAAAACTCCATAAACACGTGGAAATTAAATAGCACGCTCCTGAACAATCAGTGAGTCAGAGAAGAAATTAAAGAAGAAATTAGACAGTTTCTACAATTGAACAATAATGCCAGTACAATCTGCCGAAATTTGTGGGACATAATGAAAGCAGTTCTATGGGGAAAATTTATAGCATCGAATGCCCATATCAGGAAAAAAAGTGAGCTCAAATAAACAATCAAATGTTGACCCTCAAGCTTCTAGAAAAAGAAGAGCAACTCAAACCCAAACCCCGTACAAGGGAGAATATTATAAAGATCAGAGCTGAAATTAATGCAATTGAAACTAAGAAAACAATAGAAAGAATCAATGAATCAAAGAGTTGGTTCTTTGAAAAATTAAATAAAATTGACAAACCCTTAGCCAACCTTATTAAAAAAAGGAAAGAAAAGACTCAAATTCATACAATTAGGAATGAAAAGGGTGAAATCATAACAGATTCTGCAGAAATCCAGAAGATCATCAATACCTACTTTGAGAATCCGTATTCTAATAAGATCGAAAATATAGAAGAAATAGACAGATTCCTATATACATAAGAATTACCAAAACTGGATCAAGAAGATATAAAAACTCTAAATAACCCAGTATCAGCCACTGAAATTGAAGAAGTAATTTAAAACCTACGAACAAAAAAAATCCCAGGTCCTGACGGATTCACTGCAGAATTCTACAAGAAATTTAGAGAAGATTTAATGCCACTAATTCTCAAACTCTGTAACGAAATTGAAAGAGAAGCAATACTCCCCAATTCATTCCTGGAAGCAAGCATTACCCTGATACCAAAGCCAGAGAAGGAGCCAGTGAAAAAAGAAAACTACAGGCCAATCTCATTAATGAACATAGATGGAAAAATCCTCAATAAGATACTGGCAAACAGAATGCAACACATTATCAAGAAGATTATACACTATGGCCAAGGAGGATTCATTCCAGGGATGCAGGGATGGTTCAACATATGTAAATCAATACATGTGATACACCATATTAACAGAGCCAAGGACAAAAACCATATGATCATCTCAATAGATGCAGAAAAGGCATTTGACAAGGTCCAACACCTATTCAGGATAAAAGCCCTGCAGAAAATTGGAATAGATGGTCTTTATCTCAATCTGATAAAAGCCATCTATGACAAACCAACAGCCAATATCATACTAAATTGTCAAAAACTAAAAGCTTTCACTCTAACATCCGGAACAACACAAGGATGTCTGTTCTCACCACTCTTATTCAATATAGTTCTGGAAACATTAGCCAGAGCAATTAGACAAGAGAAAGAAATAAAAGGAATAAGGACGGGAAAAGAAGAAGTTAAATTATCATTATTTGCAGATGTCATGATACTCTAGATAGAAGACCCCAAAAACTCCACCAAAAGACTTCTAGATTTAATAACCAAATTCAGCAGCGTAGCTGGATACAAAGTCAACACTCAGAAATCAATAGCATTCCTGTACACAAACAACAGACTCACCAAGAGAAAAATTAGGGAAACAACACCTTTAACAATAGCATCCAAAAAAATTAAGTACCTAGGAATCAATCTAACAAAGGAAGTAAAAGAGCTATACAATGAAAATACAGTACTTTGAAAAAGGAGATTGAAGAAGATATCAGGAAATGGAAAGACATCCCCTGCTCCTGGGTAGGAAGAACCAATATAGTGAAAATGGCCAACTCCCAAAACTGCTATACAGATTTAATGCAATCTCAATTAAATTACTCATAGCATATCTTACAGAATTAGAGAAGACAATCCTAAAATTCATTTGGAAACAAAAGAAACCTAGAATAGCAAAAGCAATTCTGGACAACAAAAGCGAAGCAGGGGCCATCACAATCCCTGACCTAAAACTGTATTACAAAGCTACTGTAATAAAAACAGCATGGTACTGGCACAAAAACAGACCCCAGGACAAATGGAAGATTAGAAGATGAAGAAACAGGCCCAAACACTCTCAGTCACCTCATCTTTGACAAAGAGGCCAAACAACCTCAGTGGGAGAAAGACAGCCTCTTTCGTAAATTTTGCTGGAAAAATTGGCTCTCCACATGCCAAAGGTTAAAACTAGACCCGTATCTTTCCCCATCGCTAAGCTAAAATTAAAGTGGATCAAAGATCTAAATATTAAAACAGAAACACTAAATCTATTGGAAGATAGAATAGGTAGAACTCTTGAAGACATAGGTGTAGGCAAGGACTTTATGAACAAATCCCAAATTGCCCAGGAAATAGCACAAAGAATCAACAACTGGGATCTGATCTTATTGAAAAACTTTTTCACAGCAAAAGAAACTATCAACAGAGTGAAGAGACAACCCACAGCTGGGGATTCAGCTCAGTGATTAGAGTGCTCACCTTGCAAGCACAAGGCCCTGAGTTCGATCCCCGGCACCAATAAATAAATAAATAGAAGAGACAACCCACAGAGTGGGAAAAAATTTTTGCCTGATATTCCTCTGACAAAGGACTAACATCTCGAATATATAAGGAACTCAAAAAAATCAGACACCCCCCCAAATTTAAAGACCCAATCCAAAAGTGGACAACTGAAATGAATAGCCACTTCTCAGATGAAGAAGTAGAAACAGCAGATAGACATATGAAAAAATGTTCAGCATCACTGGTCATTCAAGAGATGCAAATCAAAACAACCCTGAGATTCCACCTCACTCCAGAAAGAATGGCTATTATCAACAAATCAGCCAATAACAAATGCTGGAGGGGCTGTGGAGAAAAAGGAACACTTCTCCACTGTTGGTGGGAATGTAGACTGGTACAACCACTATGGAAACCAGTGTGGAGATTCCTCAGGGAACTAGGACTAGAGATTTCATTTGACCCAGCTATTCCACTTCTTGGTATCTTCCCCAAAGAATTAAAAGCTCATACTGCAGTGATGTATGCACACCCATGTTTATAGCAACACAGTTTGTAATAGCTAAATCTTGGAAACAGCCCAAATGCCCATCAACCACAGAATGGATAAAGAAATTGTGGTTTTTTTATACAATAGAGTACTACTCTGCCATAAAGAATGATAAGCTTAAAATATTCCTAGGTAAATGGATGCATCTTGAGACCATACTCTGAAATAAATTGGACACACATGTTTAAATATTGCATTGTTTCTCTGGTGTGAGAAACTGAAAGTGTAAATAAAGACTAAAATGTATTATATTGGGAAAGGGAACAAGGGAGGGGGAGGGGGAAAGGAACAGAGGGACAAGAGAAATAAGAAATGGAAGGAAAAAATGGGAATGAAGCTTTTGTAAATAAGGAGGGAGGAGAGGGTAAGGGAAGGAGAGGAATGGGAAAAAAGAAGCAACAAGATATATCATGTACAGGTACAAATCCTCTATGATGAATGTTATTGCTATGTACATTAAAATATACCATTAAAATAAAATTTTAAAAAAAAGATGCATAGAAAAAGAAAAACAAACAAACCAAAACCAAATAATACCTCTTCCCTCAATGTATAAGTAGGAAGAAAAAAGAGAAAGAAACAGAAAGTAGAAAGCAATGAGATGATAAAAGTAAATTCAAGAGGGTTGGGGATTTAGCTCAGTAGTAAAGTGCTTGCCTGGTAAGCACAAGACCCTGAGTTTGATCCACAGCAGCCCCCCACAACAAAAAAAAGTAAATTCAAGTGCAGTGTATCAATTTTTATAGGTAAATGTGAATGAGGCATACACTTATTAGTTAAAGGATGGAGATTTTCAGAAATTAACAAAATACAATTATCTGCTTTTTAGAAGAGACAAACCTAACAGCTAAGAAAATAGCTAAATAAAATTTAATACAACAGAAAGGAACATATTAGGCAATATTAACTCAAATAATGCTAACATTAGTATACTGATATCGGATAAAATAGATTTCACAGTAGAAATTATTAAAATAATTGATAAAAATGAAACCTTCAAATTACTTGACGATATATTAAACCTAAACTTAAGCATACTAGTAAGCTTCAAAGTACATGGAGCAAAAACCGATGGTAGGACAGGGAAAAACCAACAAATCCACATTGCTGCAAAAATTATTGGTATATCCCTCCTCACCTAGAGACAGAACTAAATCAGCAAGCCAGAAAGCAGGTTGCCTGGGGAGGGAAGGGGAGGGGGTTCGCAGGGGTCTTCCTGGACCTCTTGCCATTTATTTTGAGTAGATGGAAGCCTGTGGGGAGTTTTGAGCAGAGCAATGGAGTGATCTAAATTGTAGTTTGTTTTTGTTTTTAAGTCAGGGCCTCTCTATGTAGTCCAGACCAGCAGCCTCCCAAGTACTGAGATTACAGGCAGGTGCCACTTTGCCCGGCATTTTAAAAGGATCACCGTGGACATTCTACTGAAAACGCCTTCTCCTAGATTCCTTTGGCTTCTTAGACAGTGCCTTGGCAAATTTCTTCCTACCTTGTGGTTGTTCCTTCTTGGACTTTTGCTGGTTTATCTTCTACACTGATCTCTCAATAAAGGCACAATCCTTCATCTTTCCCTCTTCACTTGTCTACACTACTTCATTTAACTCTCCAGTAGCATATCTTTAAATATGCCTCTCTGCGCCAGTGAGTCTGTATTTTTATCTCCAGCCTAATCTTCCTTCCTGAGCACCTGTGTTTAACCTCTTACCGCCTACTCCACTTGTCAACTGGATGAGAAAAACACTCATCACGCCCAAGCTGAACACCTGGTTTTGGAATTTCTTCCATCGTTTCCCTATCTCACTTGATGGAGATTGCATTCCCTTAGTTGCTCAGCCCCCGAATAACAGGGTTGTTCACGACTCTTCTTTGTACATCTAATCCTGAAAATTCTGTTAGCACCGTCCTCAGAATACAGTAAGAATCTGAGCACTAATGTCTCAACAGCCATCACCCTGGTCTCCGACACCACGGCACCCTGGCTTCTACCCTCCATGTCTATTCTCATACAGCAGCTTGGGAAAGTACTTCCTTCCTGGATAGGAGAAGCTGGTTAGGACCTAACAGAGTAAATGAGCCATGCCAGATTGTAAATAGGGAAGGTAAGAAAGTATAAAAAGACACTGTTAGGCAAACATAGGGAATTAACTACAGGCAGAGCAAAGATTACAAAAATAAAAAAGAATATGTTGAAAAATTTTATGTTAATAATTTTGAAGACAAAGGGATCAATTCTAGGAAAGTATAAATTAGCAATCTTGACAATTAAAATTAACGTATTTATGTTTATCTGCCTCTTCCTAGTGCAAGGCAAGTCGTTTAAGGGCAAGGATTGTTTCTGTTTTACTGATGGGTGTATCACCAATACCTAGAACAGTACTTTGCACATAGGAAGGGCTCAACAAATACTCTGAAAATTGAGGAAAGACTAGAAAGGTATAGATGGAATATAGAAAAAAAATTAGGAAAACCAAATGAAGAAAGAATTTCAAAGTTGTAGGATGCTATGGTTTAAATCTAGAATGTCCCCCAAATAGGGTGCATTCAGAAGTGAGGCTTTTGGAAGTCGATTGGATCATGGGAGCAATCTCCTCCTCAGTGGAGCAATCCACCCATAAATTCAGAGCTGAGTGCTGTCAGGAGTTGGGGCCTGGTGGGAGAAGGCCAGCATAGAGAGGTGAGACCTGGAAGGTAATCTCCCTCCCCAGCTCCTTCCTTCTCTCTCTGCTTCCTGGTCACCATGATGTGAGCAATCTCCCTTCACCAGACTCTTCCACCATGACCTACTTTCCTTCCTTGGAGCCGGTGACGATGGACTGAATCTTCTAAAAACTGTGAACCAAAATAAATACCTCTGCCTTTAAGTTGTGGGTGTTACGTATTTTTGTCCTAGTGACCAGAAAGTGACTGAGATACAGGAATAACCACGTGAAACACTTCTGATAGGTGAGGAAACGTGAGGCGTGAGAAATGGCCATAGAGTGAGGAATAAGTGAATCCGGATCAACCTGGCATGGGTACCACGGTGAGGGAAAACTTGACTGGAATGGGCTCTACAGAAAATGGGAGGAGAGAATTTTGAAACAAACATAAGAACATGGACAATTCTTTCAAAGAGTTTTTCTGTAAAAGGAAGGAGGAAATTTGGACAGTAGCTGGAAAGCTCAGGAGGAGTGAGAAAGAGACTTTTAAGATAAGAGAAACAACAGTGAATTTGTACGGGGATGGGAAAAAATACAGCAGAGAGAGATGGAGGGAAAAAGTAAAGCGGAGAAGACTGACAGGCATTGTTGTGTGGCAGGAGGCAGGATGGGATCTAGTGCACACGTGGAGGGGTTGGCCGGAGCTGGGAGCCAGATGGCTCGCCCATAGTAACAGAAGCGAAGACTGAGTATTCAGGCACAGATGCGAGTAGGTGGGTTGATGTGGTCGTGGGAGCATACGGAAATTCTTTTCTGACTGCTTCTATTTTCTCAGAGAAATAGGAAGCAATGTCATCAGCTGAGAGTGAGGAGGGGGAGGAGGTGTGGAAGGTTTAAGGAGACAAGGTATGAAATAGCTGTCCCTGAAAGAGAGAGGGAATGGATTCGGGAAATCCTGATGCCTGCACGGCAGCGGGAAGGGCCCACTCGGGTGAGTCACGGTGCCTGGGTGTGGGGCGTGGGGTGTTTCTCTCCAGCCGCAGCAGCTGCCTGTGCGTGGGCATGAACCAGGCAGAGGGTGGGTTCTAGGCCGTGCTGTCTTTTCAAGAGGTCATAGGGCAAGGGATATGGAACGGACAAGGTACTTGATAGTGCACACAAAGGGTAATTTTATGAGCACCGAATTTGAGCAGAGTATGAAGAGAATGTGATGCAGTAAAAGACAACAGGATTGACTGGTTCTCAGACACAGAAGGGCGAAGAGTTTTTTAATGCTTGACCAAGTAACTATAGAGGGTTTCAGAGGCCGTGAAAATGATCGCAGGCCGTGACTATGGAGTTGGGGGAAGAGTAGGGTGTAGAATCATGGGGAAGAAAGGGGTGCAAGCAATGAGAGGCCAGATACTGGGAGCTTCATCTATTAAGTACTGAAAGTATTAAACATTATGATATGCGTTTTCCTCCATGAAATAAAATCAAGAAGAGAGGGAAAGTTACCAAGGTTGAGCTGATTAACTCTGTAAGGACAGAGAGTAGGTAGTGGAGTTGGCAGCCCTTATCACACTTCCTTGAAACTTTAACACCTTATTTTGCCAAAGCAATTCTCCTAAAAAAACAACCAGTATAATCACTCTGCGTCATGGGCTATATGTAACAACTTTGTGGACACATATTAAGCTTAGTGTTTAAGACAACTGGAATGATCAACAACGTGGCCTTGGTGATGTCACTTAACTTCTCTGAGCCTTCAGTTCACTCATATGTCTGAGAGGACGCTAATGTCAATCTCGTATCCCTCACATTATATTTTCAGCAACATTCAATACTTAAGACTGAAACATGGTGACACTTCCTTAGCAGTTAGCTGTGGTTATGGTTATCTCTCTAGATACCTAAGTACTGAGGTTCGTGGAAAACAGAAAAGATAGTACATGTACGCCTGGATTTGCAGAATAGTGATCTGACATACATGTAAGTTAACTTTTTTTTTTTGTAAGTTAACTTTTAAAAAGGAGCAAAAACGAAAGACCGACATTCATTCACAAAGCGAATTCTTTGAAATACACATTTAAAAATTGTCTGAAGTCAATTTGCAAATGCTACATATTAAGTGATTAAACTATGTTTTTTTTTAAGTGTGTGAAGAGTGGAGAGTGTTCTACATTTTTATGTAGAAGTGTTATACATTTTTATGGCATATTTAGGTTGTTCTGATGAGAATAAGAATTATCTTTTACATAGGAATGAGAAGAGTATTTTCAAACATTCCTGTTTATGCATCTGGTGACTCCTACGTGTGTTCCCCAATTTATTTCAGCTCCGAATCATCCCAGAGGAGCTGCCCAGAGTAGTTGTACCAAATTGATAGACTGATTTAGTGCTGTTGAGGATACCTGGAATTTTAGTTATCTTAGTGATGCAAACTTCTCAATTTCAAAGCTTAGTTTATTATAGGAATTTAATAAATGCATTTTGAATTAAATTGAATTGATCTTGTAATTGATAATGACATTGTTTTATGACTGTGCTACTTTAAATACTTGTATCCAGGCTTAGTAAAGGTTCCATCTTGATAAAGAGATCATCCTGAGATGTGCTTTATGCCTGGCCCTAGCTCCTTACCCTGCCTGTTCTTGATTCCTGCTGTCTCTTCATTGCATTTAACGGTTTTATTTTTAGTATTTTAGTCTCAGATAATCATCCTCTCTGACCCCTGTCCCCCTCTGTGTCTCCCTGCTCACTTCATTTCTTGTTTATATGGCTTCTTTACTATACTCTGGTAGGAATATTGTTCTAGTTGTATACTCTGGTGGTTGGTCCTGCTCATAAAGGGCCTCAGTCATATAAGCACAGAATACACAGATTAGTGTACACACCATCCAACTTCAAATGTCAGTCCCTCTCAGAGACTCACAGGCCTGAATTAATATTTCCGTGAAACTTTACAGCTCTCTATTAAATAACCACAATTACGCGGTCGACATTTTCTCTGTGGTGGAACATGTAAATCAGACTTGAATCTTACAAAAAGAACAAAAATAGGGATGTTTCTCAAACCTCTATTCTGGAGGCACCATAAATACCTGAACCTTGACCATCACCTGTGCCTGTCCCCTGGTGCCACAAATTGGCCCAATTTATCTCACGGTCGATGTACAGTCTATGTTTTATTTAAAATTCCAATTAACTTCTTTTGTATGGAATATTCATTTAGGCTAAAGTAGTTTCAATTGTCACCTGTCTTACACGAAGAGAAAGTATTGTAAGACATATATGTTTCATTATTAATTTTTCAAATTAGTATTATTCGTGTTACCATAATTAGCACTTTTCTCTGCTTTTAGTAGACTGAGAATCTCAAAACAGACATGTGTTCTACTCTTTTGAGAAGTATAAACCTGGGTCAAATTCTTGTCACTTGATCTCATGCAAGGCATGAATTCTGGCTGCCTCACAGCTTTCCCTGCATTTGGAAGGTTCAGGAGAGCAGAATGGAGATCGTGTGCATGTTTGTGTGTGTGTGTGTGTGCGTTGCTGGTGGTGGTAGTGGTAGCGGTGAGAGAGGATAAGAGATAATTAGATGGGATAGAGACGGACGGGTTGGGTAGTTCAGTGGTAGAGTATTTGTCTAGCATGCCTGAGGTACTGGGTTCAATACCCAGCTTCAAAACAAAAAAGAAGAAAAAAAAAGATAGCCCCAAAATAATCCCACACATTTGTCAGTTGATTTTTGTCAAAAGTGCCAAGAATACACAGTTTTGAGAGATTGTTCCTTCAATGAAATCTTGTTAGGAGAACTAAATATCCACATATTGAAGAGAGAAAATAGGCCCTCATCTCACACTTACACAAGAATCAACTCAGAATAGATTCAAGATATAAATGTAACATTTGAAACTATAAAAACCATTAGAGGAAACATCCTTGTGAAAATCTCCATGACATTGGCCTGGGCGGTGATTTGTTGGATATGATCCCAATAGCCCGGTAACAAAAATAGAAAATGAAGTTGTGTTGAACTAAAAATCTTTTTCAGAGCAAAGGTAATCATCAATATAATGACACAGACAGGAAGAAAATGTTTTCAAATTATATGTGGTGTAAAGGGCTAAAATTCAAAATATACTCAACTAATAATAATAACAGGAAAATGAGCACTCACATTAAACATAGACATAGGACTTGAATAAACTTGTCTCAAAAGAAGATATACAAATGCTAAATAGATACATTGGAAAAAATGTCCAACATTCTTAATATTAAGAGAAATGTAAATTAAAACTACAATATAATATCACTTCACATCTGGTAGATTGGCTATTATTAAAAATGTAAAAGGTAACGGGTATTGGCAGAGATGTGGAGGAAAGGGAAGCTTGCCCACTAATTGATGGTAATGTAAATTAGCACAGCCATTTTGGAAAACAGGATGGAGTATCCTCAAAACTAAACTAGAACAATCAATCCAGCAATCCCACTACTAGGTATGTACCCATGTACCCAAAGGAATTGAAATTAGTATGCCAAAGAGAAATTTCCACTCCAACATTCACTACAGCATTATTGACAAGAATCAAGGTATAGAAACAACCTAAGTGTTTATCAGTGAATGAATGGATTTTTAAAATGTGGCATGTATACACAAGGGAATACTACTGAGCCTTGAAAATAAACCAGGAAATTCTGCCAATTTGTAATACGGTATACGAACCTGGAGGACATGATGTTAAGTGAAATAAATCAGGCACAGAGAGACGAGTACCATATGATCAATCTCATTGATATGTAGAATCTACAAAAGTTAAATTCATAAAAGTAGGGTAGAGCATGGTGGTTATGAGAGGCTGGGGGTAGAGGTGGTGGGTGGGCAGGATTAGATCATGAGGACAGAGTTCAAGTTAAACAGGAGGAATACGTTTTGGTGTTCTACGGCACAGCACAGTGACTAGACTGTACTTGACAACAATGTCTGGTGTATTTCAGAATGGCCAAGAGAGGATTTTAAATGTCCTCACCACAAAGAAATGATAAATATTTGAGATGGTAAGATATTATAACTAGCCTGATTTGATCATTCCACAATGGATACATGTATCAAAAGATCACAATAATATACATAATTATTATGTCGATTAAAAAGAAAGTAAAATTTAAAAAATAAAATTGTCCAAAAGCGCTGAGGGTGGCTGGGGATTTAGCTCAGTGGTTAGAGTGCTCATCTTGCAAGCACAAGGCCCTGAGTTCGATCCCCAGCACAAAAAAAAAAAAAAAAAATCCTCAAAAGTGCTGAGGGTAACTAATGAAGGACCAACAGTAAGTGGAGTCAGGACCTCAAGTAATGGTTCACACAGACTATAAATTCTGCCTGGGGAAGTCTTGTTTTGAGTTGGTCTGAGGCTGAATCTCCTGAGCCAAAAGGGCCAGAAACCGACATGACATTTCTGTGTCTCTAGTCTGAAACAGAGAATAGTCTATTTTATCTCTTTGGGGGAATATATATATACACATAGATATCTGTATATAGATATCCATATATATACACATATATCTTGTCTCTCTGTGCCTGGTTTATTTCACTTAACACAATGTCCTCCAGGTTCGTATAGAGGCACTATGTGGTCAGAGGTAGAAATCTCTGTTGATCAGTTTACTTCCACACATACAGTAAAACCTCACCACCAAGACAAAGTGAATGGGGCATACAAATTCAATTTCACATTCATGTGATATTAATGAAAAATGGGATTTTAGTTAGGCCCGCACTACCACAAAACTCTAAGAGGAAGTACTTTGGAATCTATACACAATTATACATTAAGCTAAAATGTCCCCAGTGACTATGGGGCTATAAAACCCTCATTCCAGCTCTTCTTAAGACCTCTAATCTCCCCCCTCACTCCACAGAACCAGGGCAGAAGAATTTCCACTTGCCCTTCTTGGAAAGTGGAGGCAGGGATGAGGTCTGGAGTCCAGGGCAGGCTGCTGTGTAAATTTTTGCTATCTGTGAATTTATCTGCTAAAAAATACATATGCAATAGAAATAACACAGTCAGCTGCAGAGAAAGAGATATCCCAGAGCTAGTGGAAAATGTCTCAGGAAATCCTCACTAGTGAGCACAGGAAAGGAACACAAATTGGGGAGCTTCTAAGGACACGTCTGCATTGGGCAGGACGAGTGACGTCCTGCCAGTGCAGATTGTGACTGGGCCACATCTCCGGCCACATCACCGCTGCTATGCTGGAAAGCTTTGCAGACATGACTTTTACCTTGTGCTGCTCGAGCTTCCGTTGTATTGTGTTTGCAGTTTCCTCATGGACCTGTTGAATGGCTATTTCCTCTTTCAGGGCCACCTCTGCCCTGTACAGCCAGGCACCGATGGTGCCCAGGGGTGCAGGGAGCGATTTGTCCAGCTGGCTATGCCAATCAAAGAGCTGAAAAAAAAAAAAAAAAAAGAAAAGAATAATAAAAAAAACCTCTAACACAGAAGACACTTTCTAAAATTTCCCCAAATGATTTTGAAATGATTATATATAAGGCTTAAAATTAATGAATGCAGGCTACTTAATAAATATCAAGAAAATATCTCTGCTCGGAGTTTGATGCTATGGAGATGGGGCAAAATCACAGCCACAGCAAATTCCGAGGAATCAGAATACACCTTAGACATGGAAAGATATTATTAGGAAGCTTAAGCAATTTCCTTCTTTATGGGACTAGCATAAAGCACCCACCGATTCTCAGGAGGTTTTGCTAAAAGAAAAGCAGCAGTTTTGCTGATATGCTCAAAGGATGCAGTAGTTATACACCAGTAGGTATGTATCTGATGGTCAACTGAGAGCCCCATTAAAACCAAGAAAACAAATTTCTTGGAAAAAAAAATTATAGTTATCTAGACAGCTCTGCACAAAGATGAGTTTTCAGGATTCTTTCCATAAGCCAAGAGTCTTCTAACATTCTATTTCTTCCATTTTACACAAATCTCAAGCACTGTTTCATAGTATACTACACTGTTCTTTGATGGAGTTGATGGAAAAAATGAGGTTATCAAGGTAAATAACATATGGTAAATTCAAGTCAAACGTTCCTGTCATAGAAGAAGTCCAGAGGTTTGGAACCTAGGTCTTTACGAATTAATGAACGATATTAATATAGAAGACACTGAGCACTTTTCCTTTAGATTCATGAATCACTAGACAAGAAGAGATGCTCCTGGTGAACATTATAAAACTTTACATCAACATAGAAAGATTATTAACTGTTGATGATACACAGAGAACGTGAGAAGCAGTTAACTCTCCATTCCCGGGAATCCTCTACAAGAATGACCTCTTCTCAATAATCCAGCACTAAATTTTGTGAAGTAATCCAGGAGATATTCCAAGATTTCACTCTATCACTGGTCAACAGCTATCATGTGTGGGAAAGAGAAGGCAGGGAAGTAGCTGTTGAACCACGCACTTCCACCAGGGTACAGGAAAATCTAAACTGGAGGGCAAAGATGATCCATAGTGAATCCTTTCCAGCCTCAGACAGATGCCTCAGGGTGTGATGAATGTCACTGTGTAGGAAAAGATGATGCAACCTGTTCTTGACTAAATTACATAAACTGCGATGAAATTAATCATGGGGGAACTTACCCTAGAGGACACTCTGTCCCAGGACTGCTTTACCAAAGCTTGGTCAAGTGACAATTTACCATCTCTATGTAACGGCTGTATTAAATGTTCAATCTGTTTCCTTTTTATTTCGTATTGAATTCTGAAGTGCTTAAATGACTAAAACAGGAAAAACAGCAATAGGGATGCAATGAGTCAAAAAAGAAAAAGAAAAAGAAGCAGCAAAAGAAACCACATTTCAAAATAGCAATTAATTTATGTATAGAGAACATTTGATATATGCTGTTGGTAATAGCACTAAGGGGAATGATGATACTAATAGCACATGCCATTCTTTCAGCCCTGGTTATCAGTTTGACCCTGCGCTAAGTGTCTCTCCATACTGCGCTCTGTGATTCTCTCCTCAGCCTGACATATGGACATGCATTATTCTTAAACCCAGAAGTGACCACAACTACTAATAACAAGGACAAATAGTAGAAGGAGGACTAAAGCCTAGCAGTGGTGGTGAACTTACAGCACGCATGTTATCGTGTTTTTCTTTTAAGACAAATATGTGTTAATGTATGAGGGGTATTTTCTAAACGAAAACCTTGGTATTCTGGTTTAGTTGCAGCCTTGGCACTTTGTGATGACTAAGTGGGTTTGGGGTTGCAGTTTGGCACTCAGTCTCTGAAAGGTTTGCCATCACGGGCTAGGGATTTTCATTTCTAGTTACACACCAGTCCATGTTCGTCAGAAAGAATAGTAAAAAAGGAGTATTATGCTAATAATATAGCTGTTTAGAACTATAGATGAAGTATAGAACAATTTACAGAAATGAATTTCACATATCAAAATAATGCTTAAAGATACCTAAATGTATGTTCAAACAAATCTTCAATTAGAGGTTACTTTAGGGGATTTATTTTTACTTTAATTTCATGACATTAAAATATTAAATATGCCACAGTATAGTCAAAATAAATTCATAATACATAAACATAGGCTTAGCACTAATATAAAAATTGTTCTTTCAAACTTCTACATCTTACATTAAATTAGCATATCCCAAAAATGTGACTCCAAGTCCAGATATGAATGGAAAGCACCATTAAAATGTGCAATTGTTACAAAACAAGCAAATGGCCTTACAGAGTATAGTAGAAAACACAGTGAAAAGGAGCTCAGAATTACA